>JAIPRM010001950.1:0-11105 GCA_025469315.1 Stegophylla sp. TES_Ste_2020 | reverse complement strand
ATATTTAATGTAAGACCAAGAGTATCACACCAGACAGAGAAGCTATTAAGATCATCCTGGAGTTTGTGACAATCATCAATAGAGCAGATTTTTAAGAAAATTTTCATGTCATCCGCAAAACAAAGGAGTTGACTATGTTTGAGAGTAGAGCAAACACTATTGATAAATAGTGAGAAAAGAAGAGGGGATAGATGTCCACCTTGTGGGACACCAGAGGTAGGTTTAAATATATACAATGAAAATATTGACCCATTGTGATCTATTACATAAAAAGGAACGGAACCAAGATAAGAGAGGATCACCAAATCCTGAAGCACGAAGAATAAATTATATAATATTTAACCTATAAATAACTATGAAAAATGTAAAGCAATGTGTATTAAAAAAAATTCTTTTGTTAGTAAAACATAATATTATACAAGGTGTCTCTCACTGTATGATTCATCAATAACTATATTTTTACATGCTTTTCTTTATTTCACTGTCATGTAATAAAATTTCTCTAATTGATTTTCACCCACTACCAGATGTCTGAATAATTTGAAATTTTGCACACATATAGAGAATCAATGACAATACAATATGGTGCAAACGAAAATATGTTTCGATCAATCGTTTTTGAATAATAACATTTTGAAATTTGAGCAGTCATGGATATCAAATTAAATATGTATTATTCTTCGCATGTTAAATTTATAACTTGTGGTGTATTGGTTCTTTTGTTGGATCTTTGGTAAAAAAGTATCGAGTTCAAATCTCAAATAAGTGGAATAATTTTTAGCACCTTTTTTCAACCGTTACAACAGTGATAAGAATGCAAGAACAAGAACAAGAAAAATAACAAACACCTTAGATTTGAAATTTATTCCAGAATTACATTTAATAATTTAAATATTTTACCGAAAAAAAAAAAAAATGTTTGATAAAACTCCACCATTACTTTAAATTTTTAAAATTTCAGGATGTATTGAGTGTCAGTGTCTGGAGTGGACTCTTTGGATTTCTGAAGGCATCTTCTATCGGATTAAGTTAACTTACATACAGATTGATTCAAGTTATATACTAGCATACAGAATGTTTAAGTGCGAAAATAACTTGTAATATTAAAACTATTGTTAAACTGTATATATTTAATTTTGATTCATTGCCTGTTTAAAGTATTAATAATAAATGTATTTAAATCAGTTTATAACTAAAAAAAAAAAATACAAATATAAAAAGCCGGACATACTTTGCACGATGGGTGTACTTCGCACGACGGGTGGTATTCTCTTGACGGTCGTATTAAATTTTAAAGAAACGATAAATCATATCTTCAGTAAAACGATTCTGAACAAAGGAAGTTAATAATAGAAAAAAAAAAAAATTTTCTAAAAATGTCCAAAATTTTTTTTCACATTTTCACAATTTTCTTGCGCCAAAATCTTTTTTATAGGATTTCCTATCTAAGTTTAAATTTTCATAAAATTTGGATCAAAAAATGATGGTTTTCGAGTCGTTTTTTTCAAATTTTGGGTAATTTTTCCAAAAAAAAATTGAAGAATTGAGAAATTCAAAAAATGACCTCTTTGAGGTACAATCTAGAGGTAAATCCAGTTTCAAAAAGTTATTGATCGAAACTTTTGGACAAGTATTTCTATACGAAAAGTTGTATACAGAAAAAAAAAAATAAACATCATTGTAAAAACACTAGCTTCTTCACTTCATTCAGAATCTAAAAAGTACTAAAAAGAGAAGAATAAATAGCAAATAAATGTAAATCAAATACCTTTATGTTTGAATAAAAAAAAAAAAATACTTTAGAATGCATCATACAAAACTCAAATTAATTAACCTCTCTAATACAATATGCAATACCATGACAATTTCAAACTTGGTAAAACTTTTTTACATTAAGGATTAAAACAATATTATTTAGTGTCAAATTTAATCATGAAAAAAAAAGAGAAAAATTTGGGCATTTATGAAGTTTATAATTTATACATAATATGTACATATATATATATATTTAATTGTAAACAAAATTCTAATAATAGTTTATATTTATAATATGCTATTCAATTATAATTAAAATATTTTGTAAATACAAAAACACATTTATGAGCACTTTTAATTTTAAACTAAATGATATTGTTTTGATCCTTCATAAAAAAAGTTCGAACCAAGTCTGACATTGTACAGTACTACATATTATACTAGAGACATTAATTAATTTGAGTTTTGTGTGATACGTTCTAAAGCATATTTTTTTCTTTTACGACTACAAACATAAAGATATTTAATTTATGGTTATATTCAAAAAGTGTGATAAATTTATTTTCTCTTTTTAGTACATTTTTATATATACATATACATATATATATATATAAATTTTTTTTTTTAGTCAATTTTTTTAAAACTTATTTTATAAATAATTTAAAGTTAATTTAAAGTTTTTACTTTTTGATAATTTAAGAGCTATAGACATTTAGAGTTTAAAGTGGCAGAATGGTGATAGTTGATTTAAATTATTTATAAAAAAATTCTAATGGTAATACCTGTTTGTACAGTTTCAAGACAGTATAAAAAATTCAAATTCAAATATATGAATTAAAATTTGATAATATGCCAAATAGGAAGCACCTGAATATTATATCTATTGTTCATCCACCACAATACCACATTTAATATAAATTTATGTAATAAGTTAAAATAGCGGTTAATAAAGCCAGACATAAGTAGCAAGATGCATTTGAAAATTATAAATTTGGTGTTATTAAATAGTTCATCAGGAAGTTATAAATAATACACATTTTGACGCAATATGATGATATTTTAAATGATTAAATCTTTATTGTTCAGACCACATAAAAATATTTTAACGAGAAGGAAAACGAACTGACTTTAAACAAAGACAAAGGTCTGATATATTAAAAGAAAATGTTTGGGTCCAGATATACAGAAAATTAGGTGATTTTAATCCTGACCTGTGAATGTCCCCGGAAACGATACCAAGCCAACCAAATCCGCTAGCAATTGTGTTCATTTCAACTTGTTTGATACAATCACCGCTTGATGTCTTTTCCTGCATGAAATCTGAGCGCAACATTCCCAGGCTCAAGCGCTTGAAAAATCATAGGTGATAACTGATAAGCATATATATCCCCAATGAAATGTCAAAGACAGTCTTTTAGCTTTCCAAGGTTTTCAGTTATAAAAGTAAAAACTTTTTGAGATAATATGATTCTTATAATTGAATATTTTTTTTTTTACCCCCATCATCAATATTCATAATAGTTTTTTCATATTATAATCATTAGTATAAGAAATGTATATTTAAAATTCTGTACAAAAATATAATGAATAAATGTAATCATGCATTACTTAAATTATGTAGAATTACTTAAAATATTTTATACCTGGTTAAAATGCGTTAATGATAATGATATGAACAAATAGTGCTGAATTAGATGTTATTAAGTTTTAATTCATATACTATCCAAAAATCCTTGATGAATGTTAAAATATGAAAACCAGTGATCCAATTGAGACTGAACCGAACTTAAGAATTATTGTGAAGTAGAACTTTTAAAAATTTTTTATAATATAATTTAAACCATATTGTATTAACTTTCGAAAAATGTTTAACTCAAATCAATAAATCATTAATAGTAGGAAAATATAGGATACAATTAATATAAAGTCAAATATCTTCTGAAGTTCAATTCTAAAGTTTTCAAGTTTTAGTTTCAAACAAAATCTAAACTAGAATAGTAGGTTTTATTTGAAATTTGAATGGGAGGCCATAATTATCCAGAAAACAATAATCCAGATTGATAAAACATCGGAAAATAAAATTAAGGACCATAATATTATTCCAGAATAGAAATTCCCGTAATTGGTAAATTCCAGACCGTAAAATCACAGATTGTAAGTTTCCGGAATGTAATGTTCTGGACAGTGAGTTTAGAATAATTTTTAATAAATCAATAATTCCTAAAATCTAACTTTGTTTTAAAATCTTAATTTGCTACATCACTTAATATTGTACCTACAGAAGCCCAAAAAATTTCAGAAAATATATTTCCGTAATGTAAAAATTCCATAATTATCTAGAAAACAAAACTCCAGAATCATAGTTTTTTCCAAAATGGCCCACGTCACACAGTAAGTCAATTATCAAGCCAAAATGTCCCTACATTACGCAAGCCAAGGGATATTTTCAATTTGCGGAGCAAAGCGGAGCAGTTGACGAGCGTAATGAGTCAACCAAACACCTTGTGAACCAACATACGCTTATTTTAATTACGTTTTGAAATGATGTGACGATTTCAAAATATATTATGGAATTTTACGGTCCATAAAAAACTTTCCAGATTAATTACAGCACAGAAATTTACATTCCGAACCATTATTTTCCAGAATATTAAAGCCCTCTAATTTGCTTTAAGACGCCAATGTTTCTTTTCCAGATTTTTACGATCCACAATTTTACAGTCTGGAATGTACAGTCTGAATTATTATATTCTGGAATTTTACGTTCAGGGGTTTTGTAGTCCGAAGTATTACTGACTGAAATTTTAAGATCCAGAGTTTTATATTCCAGAATTTTACAATCTGAGTTATTAAGGTCCGGTTTTTTACAATCCAGAAATGTATAATCCGGATTTTTACAGTACTGTAAATTATTTTCTGGATTATAATAGCCCCCCATTTGAATACTTTTAACCCATCATTATTTTATATAAGTGGCAAATAAAAGGTTAATTTTAGGCGTATTCTTCAAATAACAAAAACATACCTGGGTAAATCCTTCATTTCGTACAGTTTCATATAATTTAAATAAATTACATGTAAATTCATCAACTTCAATGGTTCTAAAATAAAAAATACATTTCATTTTAACAATAAACATAAATACTCATGGATAGTTTAATATAATCTTAATCAAAAATTTTAAATACTTTTCTAAACAAGAGAATAAAAATTTATGATCATTAGATACACAATGAGTAAGCTCATTTAATGCTGGTTGTATTGCAACAGCTTTTTGAAATTCAGCACGTGGAAAAACTGATGGTAATAATGTAAATGGTACCACAGTTAAAGAGTCATTTGAAAATGCTGTTTTAGACCGCATACCTCCTCCTATAAAAATGTTTACATATTAATATATAAATCATTAAAAGCTGGCTATTTTGCGAAAATAATAATAACCGTGCATAATAGTCCAATCTTTAGTTTTCTGAACGAGATCTTGAAAATCATTTTCATTCAAATTAATTGGAAGTGTTGTACATGGATTTAAATAAACAGTCATTTTAAATATTATGCTGAATTTTTAATCTAAAACATTTAAAATTATGAGTATAATAAATAATGCAAAATACTATTACTTTACATTATAAAATAATTAAAATCTAATACACAACAATAGTTAAAAATATATAAATGTAGTTTTCCATTTTTATTAAGTACTTATACACATAACAGGACGCGGAGGCTAAGTAGACACAACATTCAGGCAGGAAAAAATAATGTGATTCAGGCCAATACTTCATAGTAAGTAATATTATTAATCCTACTCTTATACTATATTAACTAAATAGTTAATAAATGTATGTGTATATTATCTAACAATATGTGAGAAATACATTCAAATACAATTTGAATTTTTCTTGGCTATTTTAATCAAATTAAACAAAGAATCATTTTTTTATCAACATATAAAATTATTGCAAATTGAGATTTAGTATAACTTCTTTATAATTCAATAATGTGGCAAAAATGAAATAAAATACGAAGATATGTATGACATGATGATGACCATTATATTATACATTATAAAAGTACTTCATGTCTACAATATATTTTATTTTTATTACATTAATGAAATATAAAATTAAATAAGGTTGTTTTTTATTAACTCAAACTTAAAACGAGTGTTCGGCAACCCTCAGTACTATTATACTTTAAGTACATGAAAAATACCAAATAATTTTGGATTTTGACAACATAAGAGTACAAAATACATTTGTATTTAAGACTTTAACAATGGGAAACTACAAAATACAATCATATTACTATTATGACATATTTTAATTTATTTTTTTTTTGTTTTAGATTCAGAGTGGAGCAAAGAAGCTATTGTTTTTTTAATGATGTTTCATTGAATGTACTATTTCATACAAATATTTTAAATAAAATAAATATTTTCATCAGATCAGAAAGAGATATATATTTTTTTCTTCTCAATAGTTTTTCCAACAATAAAATATGTTGTAAACTAGATTTTATTGATATTAGTTTTAACATGGACGTAAATCCACAAAATTTCACTGGGTGTAAAAAAATGCTGTCTGCAGAACTGATACTAGACATTTTTTACATATTGAACAAAATTAAATTTTTTATAGAAAATTGTAAAAATTTTAACAAAACTGCATATAAAGAAAGCCAGACATACGTTGCACTACAGATATTCTTCGTTCCTCAGGTCAGATACTCTTGGTGTGAGTGTAAAATTTTAAAGAAATGATAAATAATTTCTTCAATAAGACAATTTTGAATGAAGGAAGTTAATAATAAAAAAAATAATAATAGTCATCACTTTCAACACACCCACCAAGGGTATCTGATCCGAAGAGCAAAGAGTATCCTCGGTGTGAAGTATGTCTGGCTTTCTTGTTTATACTTTATTTATAATTCAACAAATTACATAAACGTCAAAATACATTTATGCTGTTTCAACCCTTTGAAATAATGCAAAATTTTGGATAGCCCTATTTTAGTAGAGTGAAGAAGCTACTGTTTTTCTAATGTTTATTTTTTTTTTTATGTATGTGTCCACGTTTTCTTATAGAAATACTTGTCCAAAAATTTAAACTAAAAACTGTTTGAATCACAATTTTGATCATTTAAATGTTTCTGATAGGTCATTTTTTAAAATGATCAATAGTTTTTCCAAAATCTTGAAAAAACTACTCAAAATTTAGCAAAAATGGCATTTAATTTTTTTAATCAGAACTTCATGACAATTTAATTATAGATAGATAATATTTAAAAAAAATTTTTCAAATTTTTTTTTTACTCTATAGTTTATAAGAAAATTGTTTTATATAAAATGAAACTCTACTCAGAATCATTTTATTGAAGAAATTATTTATTAGTTCTTTAAAATTAAAGAAACCCATCAAATTTCACCGGAGGAGTGAATAAAACTCATGATTAAAAATATGTTCGATTTTTTTAAACTTAGTTACTATTTATTATCGTGTTTAGAATTCAATAAATAGGTATGCTAATTATGAGAAAAAAAAATTGTGTAGATGGTTCTATGATAGGGTGTAATTTTAATATATTTTACCTTGACATAAAATGTCCTAGTTCGGCCTCTAAATACCCGTGGTGCGAAGTATGTATGGCTTTCTTGTTTATATTTAACTTATTTTTTTTCTTTTTCAATATCATGAAAATATCAATATAATTAAAATTAATTGTTATGTTCACAAAATAAACTACTTTTTTATTATTACCAGCTAAGTTTGTTTAAGTTGACTATTGCATTCTGAGGGACTAGTATTAAAAGAACGTAAATCTAAAATTTCAAGGAGAGATATTTAAGAAAAATATTTAAAATTTTTATTAATTTAGAAAAACATTTTTTAAGTTTTATTTTTATGGTGCATCGTTGTAATTAATCAATAATGAAACAATGTTTTAAAATAGAAAATAAAAAATTTAACTTCCTCTCTTGGCATTTTAGAAATTGTTTGTTATTTTCTTTTATTACTAGTTCCTTGATATATTACTCAAAAATTAACAATTTTTTATTGTGATTCTATTGGTCAGTTAAGATCTAATAGATTAACGTTTTTAAATATTCATGGCAAAGTAGAAATAATAGTTGAAAACTAAAATGTAATAAAAGCATTATCATTGGATTAAAAACTGATATTATTTTAAAATGTATAATTTATCATTAATATTAAATTTATATTTTACTGAACATGAAAGGCACAGAATATAAATATTCTTGTTAATTAAAATCAAAATTTAAGTTTTTTTGTTATTGTACAATATTTATAATTAGCACCCCCTCCCCCCCTTAATAAAAATCCTAGTTACACCACTAATTCCAGCCGCCCTAAAATTTTACTAAATGTCATCTAATTTTAATTAAATATTATTACTTAAAATAAATTTAGTGATGTTTTAAATTTAAAAGTATCTAAAATATATTATGTGAATTAAATTGAAAAATAATATTATTGCTTTAATTAAATAAATCCATAACTTACCTGAATTTATATGGATACTATAAGAAAGTATTTACAGATTTATGGTACATGTATGTAGTACGTATATCTTAAATCGTGGTATTAGGTAACAACTACAGAACAGAAAACAATTCATGAAACAACTCGGGTATAAGTAAAACTCAGATAAAATATGTAATAAATTATATTGCTAGGTACCCTATTCTACCGGAGTAAATACTTGAAGCCAATACATGAATATTACTTACAAGTAGATCAACTGTATCTAATCATATACAATAATATTATGATGTATATTATTATGATCTAAGGTTAAATGTAAGGTGGATTGATGGTAGATCCATGGTTAAATAACTAGGTATAATCGCAATATTCGCAATTTTAAAATACGCAGGTATCATGGCCGTCACTGGCAGTGCATATTATTATCACTCTATTTTATCAGTTATGAAAATAACAATTTTAAATTCTTCAATAGGTACATCCATGGCTATGATATAAATCGCTGCAAGCTGAGATTCCTTTCCATGGTAAATCATGGAATAATAATATGTGCGCAGACCACAACTCTAAGTTATCATGATGCGATCATACTTAGTTATTAAGCCATGGGTAAATCCACTTTGGTTAAATCACTTTGGTTAAAATATATGAAATTTCATATACTCTGTGGTTAAAATATGTATTGATTAATATTATGATAATAAAACATAGTTTCGCGCATGCACGCACGGCGTATCCGTTGACTTAAATCATTATCCATTATCCACACTCCAGTCATTGTACTAATAATTAATAAATAATCTATTAGTATTAGCCACACACATGGTATTAGCTCAAAATTAATGGGTAATGACTATTGACTAGGACTAATTCACTCATTTAGATTAACTATATTCTAAATACTTTAAGATAATACTGTTTTATGCTATAATCATAGACATAATATAACTGTAATAAAAACATAGGTACTTACAATTTTGTTATTATTCTCATAGTAAAATGAATGCCGATTGCACAAAAAAACAAGATACACTATATCTATAAAAAATGGAGGTACTTGTGCGTTATCGCGACTACCATAAAGGTACTTGTGCTTTATCGCGACTACCGTCGCTCCTTGATGTCAAATGCACGTCTTTTTAATACGTTTATAATAATACAAAACTACCCAAAACTAATTTCAATGTTCTTATTTCAATATTGATAATAAAATATAATATCGGCTATCTACCAATATGTAGTCTACTTCTGTTTTGTGTACTACGTTTTGTCTACTCGGTTATGCGGTCTACAAGTGTATAGGTTAGTTTACCGGGTGTTTGGTCGACTCGCTACGCTCATCGCACATCGCTTTCCGCTTTGCTCCGCACATCAAAAATATCCCTCGGATTGTGCAATGTGGGGACATTTCGGCTTGATAATCGACTTGCTATGCGAAGTAGGCCGTTTAGTTACCGGGCAATTTATTCATGGCCACTTTGCACAGCAAGTCGATTATCAAGCCGAAATGTCCCCACGTTGCACAACATGCCGAGGGATATTTTTGATGAGAAGAGCGAACAAACCCCCGGTAAATTAACCTACACTCGCAGACCGCAAAACCGAGTACAACGTTAGTTAGGTTAGGTTAGGGTTAGGGGGGTCCCGGAAAACGGATCTCGATTTTTTTGACGCCAATAGACAGACGACATGTTAACGCAGAGCGCCATGGACGCGGAATCGTGTTAGCACTTTTAGTTCCAAAGTTATGGCTGTTCAAAGTCAGCAACGTCGGCTAAAAAAACCCATTTTTTCGTAGATTTTAGTAAAATTTGCGTACTTAAGTACCGCTAGAGATTCGGCTATTGCACTCAGAGCTTTGGCTGTTTGGGCATTCGACGGGAAATCACGTAAGCTATTTATTCGTATAATAAAAAGTGTTAACCTCACGGCGGAACCGCGCCGCCTTGTCGAAACTTGTAAAAAAAATTTTTTAGACCGAAATTTCTTGTTTTTTGGTTTTTTGACGAGGCGGCGCGGTTCCGCCGTGAGGTTAACACTTTTTATGACGGAATCCATTAGTGCTCATGCATGGCGATCTGTGGACTCTGGTTTCGAGTGTGTACGGTCAATATTTTGGACATTATGGGGTGTCAAATACATCTGTTTTGGTCATTTTTGGGCCTTTTTTTCGGTTTTTCCACGAAATGACAGCGTTCCGCCGTGAGGTTAGAACTTTTTTCGATGGATTACATTAGTGCTCGCCCGTACCAATCTATAGACACCAGTTTCAAGTGTCTGCGACCATTGGTTCCCGAGATGTCCACTACTCGACACTTAAGTCCGTTTTTTGCATATTTAATTAGCTCAATTTTTTCAAAAGTCAATTACTCCGCTCCCAATGGTCGAAGAACGATGGGACCGGTGGCGTTCGCCTTATGGCAGCCAAATCCAGGTTAGGATAGGTTAGGTTAGGACCTAACCTAACCTAGCTGCATTATTCTAGAAGTTATGGTAAAAATAAATTTTCAATTTTACGAAAATGACGGTAACTGCAAATTTTGCCGTTTTTTTGTTAATTTTTCGACATATTTTCACCGCGCTTGGAAAAAGTATTGAGAAATTGGAAAAGTGACCTCTCTAAAGTACCATCTTGGTGTGATTCCGGTTCTATAGAGATATTGATCGAAACTTTTGGTCCAGTATTTCTATACGAAAAAGTGTTTACAGAAAGAGAGAAAAAAAAAGAAAAAATAAACATCATTGTAAAATCATAAGCTTCTTCACTTCGTTCAGAATCTAAAAATAACTTACAGATTAAATATTTAGTAACTTCAATACTTATACTAGTCAACTTAAATTTAA
>JAIPRM010001949.1:8564-33546 GCA_025469315.1 Stegophylla sp. TES_Ste_2020 | reverse complement strand
AAAAAAAAACTTGAATAACGATTTTCGAGATTTTTTGAGTACTATTAAAAATACATATGAATATGTTTGTATTAAATTTTCAGCTCTTAATACCCATACATTAAAATTTTATGAATTAAAAACTAACAAAAAACGAGAAATTTTCAAAATGTCGTACTTACCCCAAAATTGGTCAAATGTTTTTGAAAATTTTATGAGGTGTGCGCGTGACTATTTTTAGTAGTCGGTGAAAGTTTCAACTTTCTAGCTTCATTATTTTGGAAGTTATGTCAAAAAAAAAACAAAATCGAATTTACGAAAATTCGCGTTATGCCGTTTTTTTGTCAATTTTTGGGTAGTCTAGGCGTGCGTTTAAAAAAAGTATTGAGAAATCGGAAAAATGACCTCCCAAACGTACCATCTTGACAACATTTCCGTTCTATAGAGTTACTGATCGAAACTTTTGGACCAGTATCTCTACCCGAAATGTTGTTTCCAAACATATGAAAAAAAAAAAACAGATTTTTAAAACCAATACATTCTTCAATTTCGCTCAGAATTTAAAAGTAGGGAGCCAATTCAATAGTAAATCCTTGGGAGCCAAATCAAAAATACTTATTAAGGGTAAAATGTCGACTACCCGTGTTTTTGGGAGTCAGTTCAATTGTGCACTAATGTTGTAATGGTCACGAATCGTTATTACACAGAGTAGAGACCATTTTTGCTCTTTACTACGTAACTGCTATCTAATTAATTATAGAATTTTCTGAGAATACCATCTTAGGAACATAATAAATTATGCACGTCAAACTTAACGAGTTTTATCCGAATTCGAGTAAAACACGCGTTTCCAATATTATAGCTGATGTTCAAACAATGACATTGACAATGAATATTTGCCTGCAGATAAATAACATTAATTAAACCGACTCAATCGTGTATTTCAGTTAATTAAAATACACTGTTTAATGATAAACGGAAATCGCCTATTACAAGTAATTATAATATAAGAACGAATAAATTATGTATTAGATAATATTATACATACATTATGATTTTAATTGTTGCATATTATAATATGTGCACGGTAGAATGATATTGTGGGTTTGTGTAAAAAACAATGAGATTAAAAATAGTCTTATTGATGTAAACGTCTTATTAGATAAGATCACTTAAAGGAAGTATTGTACTCTGCGAAAAATGCAAATTTATGTACTACAGTTACAATGTGAGTTAACCAATATTATTATAATAATAATGGTTTAGTTTTATAAAACATATACTACTGGCGCATTTTTCTTCTTATATAACTGCAGTTGTTGGTTAATCGAGAAGAAAATTTGGCATTATTTTTGATTTAGCTTTTCTCCGTTCTCGCCGATCGAAATACAAGCGTATCACGAAAAAGTATAAAATTTCAAAGAAACTAATTATGCTGCAGCCGAGAAACAATCCGAGTAAACCACCGACATTACCTGAAATCGTAATTTTTTTTTTTTTTTTCCGTTTTAAAAACAACATTTTTACGTTGCGAAAATTACCCAAGAGTTCGTTGAACGGCATTAATGGAGTCCTTTGTACGTCGATTACATACTTTCTTATGAAGTAAATCATAACCACGGTCGTGCCTTCGGAAAGAACTCTGCGGTGCAAAACAAAAACGATTAAAAACAATTCGTTACATTGACTGCAATGCATCTACAAATTGAGTTTTTTTTTTTTTTTCTCGAAAGAGGAACAGAATAGGCACTATTTTATTTTCCCTCGAAATCATATAAAACTATTTTTATATTTTGCGCCTATTTAAATGTTTTTAAAAAAAAAACTGTTAAAAAAAAGTGTGTACTCTGCTCGTCGGGGTGTTCTTTGAACGTCCAATGGGATTCTCTTGATGGGTGTATTGGATTTTAAAGAAACGATAAATCATTTCTTTAATAAAACGATTCTGAACGAAGGAAGTTAATGTAAGAAAAAAAAATGCAAAAAATTAGGAGTGCCGGGCTAGAATCGAACCCCGGTACTGTTACGTGTGAGCCGGTTCCGCTACCATTACGCCACAAAACATAAACATAAACACAAAATTAACTTTAAACGTATATAAAAAAAAGTTGACTAACGATTTTGGAAATTTTTTCAGGTTAATTAGACATATAATATGTCAGTGAGATATCATATACGATTTTCAAGTCTTAATATCAAAAATAAAAAATTTTATGACTTAAAAACTAACAAAAAATGAGAAATTTCCGAAATTTTCAAAATACTGTACTTAACTCAAAATTTATCAAATCTTTTCGAAATGTTCTCGTAACTATTTTTAGTGGTTGGTGAAAATTTCAAGTCCCTAGCTGCATTATTCTAGAAGTTATATCAAAAATTAATTTTCAATTTTACGGAAATTGTGGTAATTACATTTTTTGCCGTTTTTCAACAGTTTTTCCCCGTTTTTGGAAAAAGTATTGAGAAATTGTAAAAATGACCTCTTTGAAGTACTATTTGGGTTCTATAGAGATACTGATCAAAACTTTTGGACAAGTATTTCTACGCGAAAAAGTATTCACAGAAGGAGAAAAAAAAGAAAAGAAAAAAAATAATCATAATAATAATCAATAATCATTGTAAAATCATAAGCTTCTTCACTCCGTTCAGAATCTAAAAGTGTGTGCGAAATAATCATGGAAAGAAAGGTATGAGCAAGGAGGTCCAAAAATTATTTTTGTAAAATTCTTATTTCAAAAATTTTTTCAGGTACGATGTCGGACGTATTGTAGTTAGTGTAACGGATACGTTGCAAATGTGTTTCGAGTTTTTAATATTTTTGCTCGTGGCAGTTAATTGTTTATTATTACAATTTCATTTTTGAAGATTCTGTTGTCCAGTTCCTGAAAAACTCCACGGTCTCGGATTCGTATTTTATGTACAAACAAGCTGGCAAACACTTGCAATTGGCCATGTGATTCGAAGTCCGTAATTCTTTGTCGAAAATTGAATAACCTGACAAAACACGCGTATTGTGTTACACATCATAGAGTAAAGAACCATACCGTATACTGTTACGTATAATGAATCGAAGCAATCAAATGGAATACGCTAAGAGTGACCATTTTGAGAAAAATAAAATTATTTTTCTTATTTGGTTGGTACCACTAACAATAATAACACTTACTGCAATAACATTAATTTTAAAATATGATAACAGTTCTTTATCAGTGATCCGACTGAGCGAGGGATACGACATTTCGATACGGTAATTTGATTCTTTTCAATAGGTCACTCTAGGCGTATTCCATTTCAATGCTTCATTTGGGCATACGTATATGGCCACGGGTTGTGTTACATCAATGAACCCGGGGTCACGTCAGTGTACATATTTAAATAAAAAATATTAATCTGAAAATTCACCAATAGTGGACGCTTTCCTGATGCACTCGACGTTGTCAGTGCCACATACTGGAGTTCCAGGATCACCTGTAATAAAAACTTTATGTAGTTACCCGACGAATTAACAATTACATTGCTTTTATGAACTCAAACATCAGTTAGCTAAGTCAGACATGTCAGTAAACACTGGACACTGCTTGCCATAGTAATTACTAGGGTACGGATTTATAATAATATGTATTTAAAATTCAAAAATATGTACATATATATGCACTTATTTTTATCATAATATTATGTAAAAAAAATTTACAAATTTACAATTTATTTCAAAAAAAGTCATTACGTCCCAATATTTCATTTTCTACAGACTTAACTTACGGTTAATTTGTTAGTTATTTAAACTCTGATTTGATTATAAATGATTGTCAATTTTTTATTTTTTAGTGAAAATTGATTTTGTAAAAACTTTAAACTAAAAAATCAAACTAGGTTCAATTTTTTTTTTTCAAATTTTCTCATCTGTTCTCTTATAAACGCTTTTTTCACACATCTTCTTCGTTTTTGAAACCTAGTCTCTGAATTTCATACATTTTCCGATTGAATTCCAAGTAAAACTTTAACGTTGTATTAATTATCAGAGATAGTTATTAGAGATACTCAGGCCGCAACTCACCAACAGCCAAGAGGTTATCGGGTCGCAATTCACCGGTCGCCGACATCGTAATGCGAAATAACATTGCGAAATTTAATATGTAAAAATAAAAATATGTATTTCAGTTTGTTCTTCAACGTATTATTGTTCTTTTGTCACACATAAAATCATTCATTGACAATTTTCTATTTTGAGATCATTTTGTTCATTTTTATGAAATTTTTTTGGTTTTTGGGATATTTTCAAGCTTTTAGATCCGAAATTCGAGTTTAAAATTTCATTTTAAGAATGTTTTAAACAAAAATTTGACTGTCATATTATAAATATTATAACAAACATTATCGGGCAATAGTCACGTCAAAACCTAGGTAACGAGACACGTGTAAATAAATATAATATGTTCCAGAGTCATAATTTCAATAAAAAAAACAAAAACAATTTTTTCCAGAATTAAAAATTAAAAATTTTAAGTGGTTTTGATTGAATAAATTACCATTTAATCACGAATACAAACAGGTGACATATTCCAACGCATATCGTCTTTATTCCTCTATTTATTCATTGCCAATTGTAGGTATAGTGTATACGAGTATATAAATTAAGGCAAATAAATAACAAATGATTTTTCTTGAGTTTTTTTTTTTTTTTTTAATACCCATTTTTTGTCAACGAAAATTAAAAGGGTTTTCAGATAATAAAATCCAACGGGTCTCCTCGAGGAGGCAGAAAAAAAATGCTAAATACACTATTGTCATCACTAATGTTCGGGACTTGTTGCATTTGCTTATTCTTTATTAATGGCTGCAGAATAATCTAAGTGAGATATTAATTTGTTTCAAGACACAATGGATTCTAATGCAAACATTTTTTATGCAAATTTTTCCGGTTTATTAGGAAAAATGCATATTTGACAAATTTATATCATATAATATGATGAATGTATAGCACATTTATGCATTTTTACGTTTTAAAATTAATACGTTTATTATAAAGGTCGACATCGTTTTAGATTCTGAGCGGAATGAAGAATGTGCTATTGGTTTTACAAATCTCTGTGTTATTTTTTTCGTTTTATCGAAGAAATAATTTATCTTTTCTTTAAAATGTAATACACCCATCAAAAGTATCCTACCCGAGGAGCAAAGACCACCCATGGTATTCTGTGTCTGGCTTTTTTTTTCTTTTACTCTTATTCGTTGGTCAATATGTCTAATCATTGTTCGAAATTTAAAATGTAATATATGAAATTTTATTTAAAAAAAAAAAAAAAAGCCGGATATACTTCGCAAGATGGGTGTTTTTCGCACGACGGGTGGGATTCTCTTGACCGGTGTATTGAATTTTAAAGAAACGATAAATCATTTCTTCAATAAAACTACTCTGAACGAGGGAAGTTAATAATATGAAAAATAAAAAATGTTAGAAAAACGTCCAAATTTTTTTTTCACATTTTCAAAATTTTCTTGCGCCAAAATCTTTCTCATATTATTTTCTATCTATGTTTAAATTTTCATATAGTTCGGATCGAAAAATGATGGATTCCAAGTAGTTTTTGTCAAATTTTGGGTAGTTTTTTCCAAAAAAAAATTGATGAATTGAGAAATACAAAAAATGATCTCTTTAAAGTACAATCTAGAGGCAAATCCAGTTTCAAAAAGTTACTGATCGAAACTTTTGGACTAGTAGATCTATACGAAAAGTTGTACACAAAATAAATAAATAAATAAATAAATAAATCAATAAACATCATTGTAAAAACACTAGCTTCTTCACTTCGTCCAGAATCTAAAAAAATTAGTTGCATATTTTAGTTATTTTAGGTGCATATTTGCATGCACATTTCCAACAATTCGGGTGCAACAAGTTCCGAACCCTAGTCATCACTTACTCGGTTGATAGTAAGCGTTGCAACCGCATTGTCTGAGAGTGTTGTTGGCTCTACACTCGATTTCGCAATTGTGAGTCGTGTACACCTTGAAAAACTTCAGCTCTTTTTCGTGTTTGAAATAACAGTTTCTGAGTTTCGGCGTCCAATCTTTTATTTTCGGTGATGTTCGCACGAGAGTGGGCGACAAAACAATAGACAACATACTGTTACCAGTGACGTAGGCTGTGGGTTGGAGACCAATCGGTGTGTCCGCCGGGTTGTGTAAAATCAACTGTAATAATCGAGAAAATATAATATTAGTGCATCTTTTCTTAACCTTTTTAGTGTCGCGACCCCCAAAATAAGTATAAATTATGGTCAATCACTTCGCGACCCTCCCCCCCACCCCATTTATATTAGGTACAAATTTGAACAATAAAAATATCCTAACATTAACCAAACGAAATAGGGCAAAGGCTTATCATTTTGATTATCAATTTATAAATTAATTAAGTAATTAAAATTTGTCACTGGTAGGTGAACGTTGTCTCGGGTTGTTGGGAATTTCTATTAAGTGGTGGAGTTTTATTCTTATTATTTTAACCTTTTTTTTTTTTTTTTTTTTTGTTCAATAAAAAGTTTAATTTAAATCAGCGTTTTAATATTTTTGAGCTAAGCGACCCCTAGTCAAAGTGTTCGCGACCCTCCTGGGGGTCGTGACCCTCAGGTTGAGAAACGCTGTATTAGTGGTTCGGTGTGTATTCAAGCAAATTACAAAGATGACAGTTTGCCCTGTGTTCACTTCCGTTTCACCGCGCTCGTTTACAAAAAAAAAAAAATATAATTTTTAATATAATGCCGAAAATATATTACATTCAAATCTCAAAATCTCAAATTATTCGAAAATAATATTATAGACTTGAACAAAATTTGTAAATAATATTATATTCAAATGTGTATTTTTAATTTGTACACGTTTCCTAATGAATTTAAATAAATTTGGTGATTTCGTTGAAAAATAATCTCTCAAATTATTTGAATTTTTTTGAATTTTTTCAGCTCATTCCAATTTTGTTCGGCATAATGCATACCCAGAAGAAGAACCGCACTATTCAAAATTTGTTAAATTTAAGTTAAGCTAATATATTTTAAAACAATCGTTTTTAATTGAACAAAATGATAGAACAACTGAAGTCAAACCGTATTAGTATTTATTCAAAATTAAGTTAAGTCTTACTTTTTTCGTTCTTCGGGTGCGGCTTAGTAAATGTGTTCAATGTTAAAAAAAAAAAAAAAAGGATGAATTGTTCTTTCAATAGAACAATTCTGAATGGAGCTTTCGTTACGTTAAAAATGAATTAAATTAAAAAATAAATATTGATTTTTGTGTTACCATGATGATTACCATATTTAACAAATTAATTGGCTATAATCAAACTGTCTATAACAGTGATTCTCAATCTTTTTAATGTCACCGCTCCCCTGAAAAGCGAAATTTTTAAACGCCCTTAAAAAAAATAAAAAATAAAAATGGTGTATTACATGAAAATTATATAACTGATAACTTAATGAGAAATTACATGTATATAAATTAAAATTAAATAAACGTAAAAAATACTTAATATATTCAGACAAATTAATCGAATAATCGATCTTGTATTATAATAATAATAAATTGACAATATGTAATGACTAGTGTAGTATAGTAATGAGCCAATGTTCAGTGTAGCCTAGGTTCAGTTAAATATTTAAAAAAAGTTACAGATTCTTACATTTGTTCGATTTCTGTTTCCCCGGGTCCGATTTTTATTCCCAGTTGGCCCATTGGTCCTATTAGTCGATTTTTTGGAAATTATTGTACAATGTAGAGCAAACAATATTTAATAACTTAAAAATAAGTATTTTGTGTGTGTGTGTGTTTAATAAATAAAAATTTAATAAAATTTTGGGCCGAAATTTCTGTTTCCCCGGGGCCGATTTTTATTCTCAGTCCGCACCCGACCACTGGTCTATAACAGTCAAACAAACAATCAAAGCGAAATTGAATAACTTGAAAACACATTTCATGCTGTGTCACTGTTTTCGGATTTCGATTTCGGTTTCGGTTTCGGTTTTTACCGCGGTATTGAATACCGGTTTCAAAAACTGAAATTAATTCGGATAAAACGACATACGGTCAGTCCGGAATCCGTGTTCGGGCAATAATCTCCTAAACTCGTGTTCCTCAAATTGAATATCAACCGAACAGCATTGTCTACGGTATCGCCCGTCACCCTCCACGGTACGTCGAACGGAGTGGCGTTTGTGCTGTAACCCGTCTCGGGCGTCCATATAGTTCTGTTGTTCTTGGTGATGATGTCCGCTTGCGTGTGATTGAAGTAAGACATTCTGAAAGTTTTTTTTTACAAATTTCACAAAGTCAAAATTTATTCGCCACACGTACTCGACGATCTAGGTGTGCATATTTTCAAAAATCAAGTTTTAGAATGACAAGATTTAGAAAATCTGTGTTTTAGAAAAATGTTAATGTTGTTTTAAAATATATGTTAAAATTTTCATAAAGTTTAGATAAAAATTGATGGTTTCCGAGTCTTTTTTGTCAAATTAAAAGGAAGAATTGAGTAATTCAAAAAATGACTTCCTTAAAGTACCAACAAAAGCCAAATCCGGTTTAAAAAAGTCGTTGATCGAGACTTTTGGACAAGTATTTCTAATTGAAAAAGTGTTTACAGAAAAACAAAAATTAAAATAAAAAATAAACATAATTGTAAAAACACTAGCTTCTTCCACTTAGTTTAGAATTTAAAAATACAATGAATTAATACGAAACAATAACTTATTGCAAATATTATGTAAGCGAATTGTTGATGATTCTAATTAAAATTTAGATGAATTTATGAAAGATATTGATAATAATCTAAAGTATTTACAACAACTATACATTTACTTTTTATTATGAAATAATTATTAGAAAACATTTTATATACGAATAAAAAGCAAAAAAAGCCTGACATAATTCGCACGATGGGTGTACTTCGCACGACGGGTGGTGTTCTCTTGACGGGCGTATTAAATTTTAAAGAAACGATAAATCATCTCTTCAGTAAAACGATTCTGAACAAAGGAAGTTAATAATATAAGAAAAAAAAAATGTTCGAAAAATGTCCAAAATTTTTTTTCACATTTTCAAAATTTTCTTGCGCCAAATCGTTTTTATAGGATTTTCTAACTATGTTTAAATTTTCATAAAATTCTGATCAAAAAATAATGGTTTTCGAGTCGTTTTTGTCAAATGTTGGGTAGTTTTTTCCAAAAAACACATTGAAGAATTAAGAAATTCAAAAAATGACTTCTTTAAAGTACAATCTAGAGGCGAATCGCATTTCAAAAAGTTATTGATCAAAACTTTTGGACAAGTATTTCTATACGAAAAGTTGTACACAGAAAAATAAAAAACATGAAAAATAAACATCATTGTAAAAACACTAGCATTCTTCAGTTCATTCAGAATCTAAAATAAATAAATAAATAAATAAAAATATTTCTAAAAGTGTTATTTTCTAAAACACAGTAATTTCTAAAACTTGGCATACTAAATTTCGACATTCTAAAATACGACTTTCTAAAATGTTCCTCAATACCGAACTCAACTACTGGACGTACGTTTGGAGATAGTTTTTCGTGTACAACAGGTGATGAGGAATCGTATTTATCGAATAACAGAGACCGTACGACGTTATGATCGGTTGTATGTAATCGCACGGCGAACGAATTTCGTCTTGGAGCCAATAAAATAGAACGATTATTTTTTCACACACTATCTTGTGATTCTTGAAATCGGAAAAATATTAATTAACACTAAGAAATACATTTTTTTTTTTATTTAGTTTCCGAACAAAATATAATATAATATGCAAACGCATTAAAGCCCTGCAGAGTATTTTTTTTTAACATAATATGGAAAGAAACTTTTATTCATTTACCAAATAAATAAAAGTAAAAAAAAAAAAAATTGTAATAATAATAAATTACAATCATTTGAAAATATATTATGTGATTTTCTTCACCTCTACTACGTGTTGCCAATGTTTCGAATCGATACATTTCAAAGACACGTTTTTGCCGAGTTCCGTTTTGTAACATAATAAATTAATCGCATCCGCGGTTTCGCTGAAATTAAAAATTGGTACTCTCCATTTTTTTTTTTTTCGTGAAACTTAAATCGAAAGAGTATCCACTACCTGTTGAATACGTTATCTTTGAGCGTTCTGTTTTTGATGTTTCGTAACTGAATATCACTGCAAAACGTTAACGCTGGAAACGGCAAATCAGATATACTATATTTATTATTGTCCAACGTCAAGATCAGAACGCCGTTCAACCAATTGAAAAATAATTGATATATTTGCAAGCCACATAAATACATCACCAAAGACATAACAATGCACCAGAAAAACCTATAGCAGGGATGACGTGTTAAAAACAAAAACTTACTAAAAACACATAGTTTAAAATAAATGCATTCGCATTCATTGAGTTCAATGAAAAAATCAAATACATTCGTACATATTTTTGAATTTTAAATAAATATAAATTCACGACCTGCTAATAACAGTAATAAACAGAGTTTGGATATTGTAGAAATTTGCTTTCTTTTTCTATTGGTCAAAAGTCTAAACAAAGCAAGTCAGCTGTAAATTATACGTTTATATTACTTAGAAGTTGGAATAAAATGCAAGACGTTTTATTTTATTATGATTTTAGGGTTTTTTTTAGTAATATTTTTTTTACCAAAAGTTTTAATTTTACAACCATTTTATAAAAATATTATGTTGATTAGTGTTATGAGAGTACGATTGAAAAAAATTGATTGTGTGTTCAAAGAAAAAAAAATGTATTTCAAAAGTTAAAACTTCTAATGTTAAATGACGATACGTCACCAACTTGATTATTGACACGACAGAGATCGACAGTCTAATTTTTTTTTTTTACTTAGAGATTTTAGAAAATCAAACAATTCAACAACGATAAAATATTAATTTAAAATTAAAATATTTAGAATATTGAAATAACTGTAATCTGTTTAGGTATAAAAATCAAAGAAAACAAAATGATTACCTTCATTAACACGTATCTGATTTGATTTTTTTTTTTTTTTAGGGCTTTTAAAAATGACTTAAGTGCATGTTTTTTAAGATTTTTTTTTCCCCCTTTTAGCTCTTAATTGCTTCATTTAAAGTTTTTCTTTTTATAGTTTTATAGAGCCACAAATTCTAATTATTAAATCTATGCTGAATAGTGAATATATCAGTTGCATAATAATCTACAATAATTTTAAATATTTTTTTTTGTAAACTATTGTAGATATTATGTGAAAAATGTGTTTAATTATTAAAATTGCAAATATCCAAATTGCACAAACCATGTCTGTTCCGTTTACGTTATTTAACTGTAAGTATGAGAACCGAAACCGTTTTGCACTGGTTTGAATTTTTGTTTACCTTTCAATTAGAGGTCTTTTGGGTTCGCCTAAATACATTATGCCGTGTATGCTCGTGATGGACGAAAATTGGCGTAAATATTTAGCGCTGGGCACGAAATTTTTCCATTTTGAGGTCTTCTTTGCAGCGGTCTTCGACTCGGGCCGGTGTCTCCGAATTATGATTTCTCTGCGTGTGTTGAACATGATTTTTTCGCGCTAAAGAATTTTTAGAACTGCCCAATGCGTGCGTGCAGGTTAAAAAAATAGCTGCACACCTTAACAACCGCAATTTACAAAACTATAAATCAATTATTTACAATACACAACAGTTTTATACTATACTTTATCCTTTATCTTTTATCAATGCAACATTGGAAATAGATTAAAAAACTTTTACATTCTGAGCGAAGCGAAGAAGCTAATAATTTTAAAATAATAAATTTTTTTTTTCTTTTCATAAACACTTCTTTCGCATAAAAATACTTCACTAAAATTTTCATACAGTAACTTTTAAGATAGGAATTCACACCCGGACGGTACTTTAAAGAGGTCATTTTTCAAAATTCTCAATACTTTCTTTAAGCGTGAAGAAAAACTACAAAAAAAAAAAAAAAAAAAATGAATTTTAACCAAAATTTTATTTAATTTTTTTAACATCAAAAATAATGGAGCTAGAAATTTGAAACTTTCACAGGTGACTTAAAATAGCCACGCGTATATTTCATACAAATTTCAAAATCATTTGACAAATTTCGAGACGAGAACTTTGAACAAACTGAAAATTTCCCAGTTTTTAAAAGTTTTTATTTTATAAAATTTTAAATTCTTAATATTAACTCCTGAAAATTTAACATAATCTCACTCACATAATCAGTCTAGTTAACCTGAAAAATTTCGAAAATAGTTTGTCAACTTTTTTGATTCTAATGATTAAAAGTTAGTATTTTGACGAAATTCAATAGTTTTACGTAAAATTACACACTTGAGCGATTACAAAAGAAAATTAATTAGCCAATTTTATATTCCACAATTAACTGAGAACAAAAAAACAATTTTTGAAGAGGAAAAAGTGTAAAAAAAAGAAATTTTTACATATTAAAAATTATCATTCACCAAAATATTTGTCATGTTATTGTTCATCAACACATACATTTTCCTTAAGTTTGGTATAAATAAAAAAATTTTAAATTTGTTTTTGTCTAATTTTGGGTAGTTTTTTTTCGATATTTTGAAAAAACTATTGAGGATTTCTAAAAATGATTTCCTAATGACACCATCCAAAAATACCAAACAGTTACTAGTAGAAACTTTTGAACAGGTATTTTAAAGAAATGACGAAACATTTCTTCAATAAAACGATTCCGAGTGAAGTTTTAGTTGATATAAGATAATTTTATTTAAAAATTATAAAGCTTATTATTATTATTATATAAAAAAAAATATATATATATATATTTTTTACCGATTCCACTATTAACTGAGAACGAAAACTGGAAAAAACATATAATCAAATGAAACGTTTACTAAAAATAACAGACAATTCAAGGTTTTAGGTGCCTACTGACCAAATTGGTTTTTAGAACTGGCCAAATTAATTTTGAACTACCCGTTAGTGCAAGCTCTGCATTTTAAACTCACAGCAGACTCTCTTCCTACGGGCGGCAAAAGACTATTTCGATTCTTAACCGTGTATTTGGACTACATGTGATTTATAATTCATAGGTACAAAATCAAACGTCAAAAACAACCGAAAATAAACACACGTTTACTTTGGTGTCTCCGTATACTTTGGTGAAAAGCAAGTCTCATTAGTAAACGCGCGTTGACATATTTTTTATTCGAAAGCCTTCGCAGAACATAAATAAATGATGATTATTCCAATAATGCAAAACATTTTTCAAATTTCGAGTACTTACTCGTATTTCAAAGACATCTCGAACCTTCGAGTTTACATACGATTATAATTTAATAATAATTCTATGCCGTCGAATCGATATTTTATAATTCATATTACGTTTTTTTTTTTTCTCACTGTAAATAGAAAATTGAAAAGCCGATGCGATTCGAATAAACAATTATTATTATTATTATTAATATTATTCACGTGATTATTTTGTAAATTATAATCTCTAAGACGTGTTCGTACGAATTTGTTAGTGTAACAATACAATAATAATTATTCTTCTCATCTTTCATGTCTAATTTATTATAATAATAATATATAATAATAGATAAAATATCATCCGATCGTGTTCGTGTATTTCACAACACCTAAACTGCCTTATTTATTACACATCGGTTTGTATATAATATTATACAGTACAATGTCTCACCTGTATAATATATAAGTAAATAAGTTGTCGATAACGGAACAAATCACGTGTAGTTAAAAGCGCGGTTGAAATCGAAATACGATCACTTCATCGTTGCAACGAGTTTTATTCAGACGCGTTTTAAGTTTGTTAATATAGCGTTGAACGAGAGCTATCCTTAAAAATATGATCGCAAGTACTGTTTTTTCCCTAGTTATTTTACTCGTGTTAATAAATAAAATCAGTTTCGCCGATTTCACCGGTGATGCGAACAAGGAATTATCGGTCAAACCTGTGGACAACTCCTCGCCACTTGTTGTTAAAAATCAAAATGCGGTGCCGGTAAGTCGAAGAAATAATATTATTTCGGGGAAAAAAAAAAAAAAAAAATGTATTTACAAATCGATATTATTGTTTTTAGAAAATATTAGTGTCGATATACTACGGGAGTTTGTGTTTGGACTGTGAGCATTTATTCAAAAATCAAATAGAGCCGAATTTGAAAAAATTTCAAAAATATGTCAGTTTTGATTTTGTGCCATACGGAAATACCGAAGTAAGTGTATGATTTATATAATATTAATTAACAGTTATATTGCTGTACTTGAAATTTCTTCTTTTTTTTTTTGAAAATATTCTAAATAAAAATTTGAATTTTTATAAAACTTGTACAAATAAAATATATTAACATATACGGTATGCTTTGCAGGTAAAAGTGATTGAAAGAAGAAGATTTTTTAAATGCGAATATGGATTGAACGAATGTTTGAAAAACAAATGGCAAGCGTGCAGTATACAAGTATTATTAGCCAAAGTGCAATTGTTAAATCGTTATTTAGTGTGCTATATGAATTCAACAGATGAAATGCATTCGGGATATCAAGTAAGAATAATTATTTTTACTTATATATATATATATAGGTTTATATTATAAAATTATAAGAACTCGTTACGAATTATAGATTAGGTTACCTAATACAGCCACTTATAAGTCTACTGTACAATATATTCTACAGTTGACATTTTGAAAATCCTTTTTTTTATTGATTTTTTTTTTTTTTCATTTAAAACCCATTTAACGTAAACACCGACGTATAACTATCAGTGATTAATTTAATTTAATTGATTGTATTAACTACACATACAATTAAATATTTTCAGTATTTGTTTTATCATTAATCGTTATTACACGTTACATTGTACGTATTATAGAGTTCTGGTCTTCTTCTTAGAGAACATCGTTTGTTTCGTATTTTAGAAATAATTCAAGTAAATATTTTGGAATTAAACGAGTATTCAAAATAATCTTTGAATGAAAAAAAAAAAATCAGTAAATCATTATTTGATTTAATCTAAGGATAAATTTTGTAGAACACTAATAATAATAGGATGTTTACTACAAAGTATATTATTGTTATTATAATTTTTTTGTTTTAATAAAGCTTTTCGGATTTAGTAAATTAATTTATAAATTCTGTCAAAGTGTGTCGTAAGAAGAGAGTATTAAGTAAATTAATTTACCCCTTATTGACAAATACACGAATGAGATTTATTATATTATACCAGATCAATTTAGTCCTGGTTTTAAATAACGATTAAAAAAACAATATTCGTTTAATACAAATAAATAATTATCTGTAACTATATAAATTTTAAATAATAAATAAATAAACAATCGGCATATGAAAACAGTTAACACTAACAGTTCGAATTTCTATTCACCGATATATTTGTCTAAAATTTATTTAATAAGCCTAGTCAATAAATCTATAGAAATAAATTGTGTTCAAATATAATACAACTTATAATTTCGAAAGTAGATTAAATCCCTTTAGGTTTACAACGAAAACCGAAAATTATATTTATTGTTCTCGACACGTTTTATGGTGCTCTGAACGTTTTTAAAAATTACTCCTCGAAAACTCGTAGTACTCTACCAAATAGAATACTACAAATGTGCTTGACTACGTTTCAGAAATTAATTCTAAAAAAAAAATTTAATTGAAAATCATTAATTTAATTAAATGATTTTTACAACGAGTGACACGAACGTCGCTTTGAAGTCAATAGCATACAGTAATTACAATAATTCCCATTGGGATAAATATTTTCTATGGCAGTGTTTCTCAAACTAGTCAAACTGTGGTCCGCGGAGGAGGGGGTCTATGAACGTAAATGATAAAAATTAGAACACACACAAAGTACAAAGGTATCTATAAAAACGAAAATACTGATGTGATATTCGTATTCCATGAAAAATAATGTTGATAAATATAAATACATTGTCGAAATAGTTGAAAAATAATTAAGATTAGACTGATCAAACAACCGATATTATTATTGTTTTTAATTTTTATTTTTTATTCCGCGATCGTTTTTACCATCTCTAAGGGGTCCGGCAGAGAAAAAGTTTGGGAAACACTGTTCTAGGGTAGTATATTGTTATGAACTCCCACCGGAAAACGTACTTATTATTACCGAAATATATATAGAACAGCGGTTCCCAAACTAAGTCGAGATTCTAAGCTAAGGATTTGTAAATTTTAATTTATGACAGCGAAAATAATTTCTTAGAATATATAAAAATTATTTAAATTGTTTTATAAAAGAATTAAGAAGCCTACCAAAATAAATTGAAAATTTCATCGTCTTACTGGAAGTCGTTAACTGAACTGTCATGAGAGCATTAATATCGTTTTTAAAACCACAAATTTGGCTCGGTTTTGGATGTGGGTCCAAAAAGATTATTCGGTCATTTCCAATATTTCACCGAGTCATTTGATAGACGACTTTTCGACAACTCATTTATGTAAACAAGCCTTTTTAATTGTAATTTTTTATTAAAATTGATGAAACAGATTAAATATTGAGGTGAAATTAAACCCTGAATATTGACTATCGTGAAAGATAAACAATTTCAAAAATCGCATAGAGTTTTTCAACTTTTTCCAATTGTTTTTGTACATTAATTTTTCCAAAAAAAAAAAATTATTTTTTAGTTTTTTGTTCTCATTGCAGAACGTTTTCCTTACTACTGCAGAGTACTAACAGAATATGATGTCTTTATTATAATAGGTGTGTCTATTCATGTTTGTGTGTTTAAATTTTTCGACTTTATTATGTATGTTAGTGGGCCTGAAAATATTTTATAGAAAATTTACGGGCCGCACAGCAAAAAAGGTTGGGAACCGCTGATATAGAATATATTTTCTCGATTACCTGACGTAGTCATACACACTTAACCTGCGTTTTTATTTTTTATTATTGTGATCGATTTTCAGTGTACAATACGATTGGGTTTGAATTACGAGTATTACACGAAAATCAAAAAATGTTATATGGACCGGGAATTCAGCGACTCGTTAATGGCCCACTACGGGAATCGAACGCAGACCGCTGTGCCCCGAGACGCCCGGATGCCGGCTATCGCGTTCAACGGAGTGAGTGCAAAACCGAGTTCAATATTTCAATAAATGAACAATGTGACATCGAACAGTGTTACAGTGGCGTGGCCAGGAATGGGGAGGGCTGGATCAGTTGAATACATTATTAGTGCGATTAGGATTAATTTTATAGGGGCTAACGTGTTTGGTTCTCCGAAGGTTTAACGGTTAAGACGCTTGAACGTGTGTCGACCTTCAGCAATTTTCAAAAAATATAGGGGGGAGGATCTGAGTGATTTTTTTAAGGGTGTCTGAACCTCCTAAGTCCTCCTTAATTGCGCCTATGGTTCGAGATACTAGTGACGAATACGAGGACAATCACCTTCCCCTTACCCGTTCACACAAAAATTGATTTTCTTTCTAATGGAAATGATGAAAATATATGACCCCTCCCCCCTTCTTTCGTTTGTAAATTATTAAATATTATATTAAGTACTTATTAAAATTGATAAACAATTTTAAATTGTATCTTTATCAAACATTTTT
This sequence comes from Stegophylla sp. TES_Ste_2020, assembly GCA_025469315.1. Lineage (NCBI taxonomy): Eukaryota > Metazoa > Arthropoda > Insecta > Hemiptera > Aphididae > Stegophylla > Stegophylla sp. TES_Ste_2020. The sequence continues at coordinate 15,944 of JAIPRM010001949.1, read as the reverse complement.
TATCCCTTCTGATCTTATCACTTATTACTTTTTTCAACAACTACCCACCATATCCCGTATTTTATATTATTTATAATTAATTATTATTAATAATTTAAGATTTCCTGAAATTTCGGGAAGGGCTTTAGCCCCCTCAGCCACCCCCCCCCTGGCTACGCCCCTGAGTTGTGATATTATGAATATATTATATTCTTATCCGTCGATTTTGTTTGCGTTTATATCAGGTGTACGACGAAACAGAACAAGAGGACGCTAAAAACGATTTGGTTAAAGCCGTGTGCAAACATTTACATCCTGCACCGGTTGAATTATGCAGTTAATACAATATTATATTGTCAGAAAAGTAACTGCACAGCAAAATATCCGTCCAGTATGACAAAAAAAATGAAAAAAAAAAAAAAAATCATAAATAAAAATGTCATGTTTTTAAAATGTAATGATTTTGTTTCGTTATTTATATAAGTACGTAAAAGTTTTCATTTCAATTAAAGCTCAACGTACTTATAGTGAAAATGTATACTAGGTATAAAATATTATTAAGTGTGTCATAATTTTGATGTATCATCAATAATTTTAAAGTAATATTTCAACATCTATGTGAATAATAAAACATTAAATAGATTAATACCAAATGACCTTGTCGTTATCTCAAAAATTCTTTTTGACTTCCGTGCACAGCTTTTTTCCTACGATAAGCTTAATAATTATCGTATATTATACATATTATTATAATATTTCCAACATAATAATTTACTCGAATTATTGTTAATCAGTAATTCGTATTGAAAACATTGTGAGGTAAACAAAAATCAAAACCAAACTCTTTAATTCAAAAATATTTTTATTAGTTATTATTGTGGTTTGTGTAATTACATATACCGGTAATATCCTGTACCCTAATAACAAATAGTACATAGTTAACTGTTACCCAAATAACAGTTGTTAATCATATCTATTCAATCAGACCCATTCTCAAGATTTGTTCAAAAGGGTTGTTTTAAAAAATATAAAATACAAGATAATATTAAAATATTTATTTTAATGTAATTTAATTTTTTTGTACTATGCAAAGTTTATACATCATATAGGGCGATTCATTAGGCATGTTCACCCCCTTTTTGGCCGTAAAAAATGCAAAATATTTTTCAACGCCCCCCTTAAAAAAAAAAAAAATAAATAAATAAATAAAAATGGTGTATTTTCATGAAAATTATATAATTGATAACTTAGTAGTAAATACATGTATATAATTGGTATTCATAAAGCTGGGCTGGATTTTCATATCTCATTAGTTTTCAGTTCAATCAATTCTTGAATCTGTTAATCTACTGTTTCAATGTTTATTGAAAACATTCAGAAAAAATACAATATTACAGATAAGCCATGGAGCATTGTTCAGTGGAGTATCTGTACTTACAGTTTTTATTTTTCTTCGATATTTTGACTCTAATGTAAATAATATATTATATTATGCTCAACACCACCCTATCACCCAAGGATTGCTCACCGCCCCCATATCGCCCAAAATATATTCATCGTGGTGGGGGGGGGCAGTATCGTCCCCGTTGAGAACCACTGGTGTAGGTGAAAGGAAATGTGAGTATCTACTGATAGATTGTCGGGAAAATTGGTACGGTCGTTAAAAACCAGGGTTTCTTAAAGTATGAAAAACAAAAACAAACATAATTAATAACAATTATACACATTAGATAAGTAACTACAGTAACTGCATGGAATATTTAGTAGGGAAGTACCAGAATGTAATCTACAATAAATTTAATGATGACAATGTCGATAATAAAGAATAAAAATATTGCATGGGTTTTATACTACCTAGTGCAACTACTCCAATACAAACTACATGAAACTATTATCAGTTAAGCAAATAAAGAAATTACAATGGATATTTTTTTATGTATACCATAGGGAAACTATTGTAAATATAATTAATTATTGTAAACTATTGTGAATTTATATATTTAATTTTGAATTATTATGATTTTATAATACATTTTGGACACATATTTTTACATTAATTGTATTACTATTATTGTGAACACATATTTAATTTAATTTTGGACATATTTTTTACTATCATATTACTATTTATTTACTTATTATGAACATACGGGCTTAGCCCTTTTAGTACAATACATATTCGAATAAAAAACAGGTATACAACGAAAACATAACAGGAATTAAGATTATAACTAGAACAAAATTAAAAAATATAAAAAAATAAAGAAACATGAGGTGTTATAATACAAGCAATAATTTACAATTAAAGTTTAAGAATACTAGATAATTATTTAATAGTTAAATTAGAAAAGAAAAATTAACTATTGTAAACATATATTTAATTTAATTTCGCACACATTTTTTGAACCACTGAAAATAAAATATTTTATAGTACCAATTTTCCGTTTACCATACAAATATATGCTGATTGCTTTTAAAAGGTTTTTGCCCACTGTGATTCAGCCGATCTGAAATTAATAAAATGTGAGCCACCGTGTGGCGACTGTGTGAAACTATAACATTCTACGCAATTATTACGCGAATGTTTTCACGCGGTTCATCGTTCGAATGGAAAATAATGAAATGAAAAAAATAAATAAACAGGTGGTAATAAAACAACTACTTTATATTTCTAGAGCATAATATATGCTCAAATCTATATTATTATATCTACGATCTAAATTATTAGTATCCCGTCGAGCGCGCGATAAACACGACCGTTGATCGTGAACTTTTCACAATCAATGGTACAACCTTGAACCCACGCGGCCGCGGCGGGTTATTGGAAATTACTTTCAAGCACGTCGGCATTATAATTTTATTATTATTTCTACTGTAAAGCGCTGAAACCTGACATGGCGCGGCGGACATCCGTGTGGCGGCGTGTACACGAGCAATGAGAGAGAGAAGAGAGAGAGAGAGACAGTTGAGTGCAGTGGCGCGACCAAGGGGGGTGTTTTAGGTGTCTGAACACCCCCCTTAAACCATATTTATGGAAATTTTATTCAATGAGCATTGGAAAAAAGGTCCATTTCAATGGCCCTCCTCCCACTTTGGAAATTTTAACTATTGGTGATGCCAATCGGTTGTGCATCGTTTGTTGTGCACAATTATTTCAGGAGTTATTCCAAAAACAAAATTGAGGGAGGCAGAGAAACGATAGCTCCCCCACTTTCGAAATTTTATTATTTTACTGTACTAATCGTTTGTGCAGAAATGTACAACGATCCCCGTCGTTTGTGCACCTAGTTATCCCCAAAACAAAATGGGGAGGGAATTAATTATTTGTTTCATCCCTGCTCCCTCGCTTCGGAAATTTCTAATCAAACTGGTAAAAATAATTTTAATTTTAAAACCTATTTCATATTTTAATATTAAAGGAATCTATATTATCTTATTTTATAATCCATAATTAATCGTTTTCGTTAACTTAAAAATGTATTTATCACTGTAATGAATATATTTAAAAATATACATATTTTCTTTGAAAAAAAAAAAATCCTCTTTTAACTTTACAATGATAACCTCTACTGATTCAGAAATAAACTTGATACATGCTTTAAAAATGCATATTGTTGAATATGTGACGCTACATTTTTTATTCATCTACAAATGACGTTATAAAAATGTTAATTCGTAGAAAAGGCAGTTAGATTTTTCTCTAGATGAAATTTATATTTAATGAATTCTTGTAAAGTGTCCATTATCATTGATTATAGTTTTATATTTATTTAAATAATTATGGTAGAAATTTATAGATGGACACCCTCCTTGAAAAAATCCTAGTTGCGCCATTGGTTGAGTTCCGAGTGACTAGGAAGGGGGGCTCTAGAGCAGCGGTTCTCAATATTTTCGAGGCAGCGACCCCCTATAACGTCACCAATATTTTATGCGACCCTCTTGCTATTATATTATTAAAAAGTAATGTCAATTATTGTATTGAAATTAAAACAATAAGTACTTAATAAGTAATTATAAACGTACATTTTTATCAGAAATACCAAATTTTCGTAAACTGTATAATAATAACAAAAAAATAAACCGGTAGTTATTTAATGTATTTGGCGGCCACCAAAGGGGTGGCGACCCCCAGTTTGAGAATCGCTATAGCCCCTTCAAACTTGAAATCAGCACACCCCCGAGTTTAGAGAAAAAATATAAATATTTGGTAATATTTTTTTGATTTTTGTATTATGACTTGTTATTTGTTATAAAACTGTTACATGAATCCGCGCTTTTATCAAAATTATTAATTTAATCATAAAAAAAATAAACTTGGCATACTATTTCCACAACATCAACAATTATTCTTAAATAAGTATTTATCATTCATATACTAAAAATAACGATGACAGGCTTTCAACACGATTGTTCATCATAATCGATCGAAATTTGAAGAATATTCGAAAAAAATATCTTTCAATGACTACATCAATTTGTAATTTTATGGGAATTGATTAGTCAATATTTTGCGAATTATTATAAAAACATTTCATCCAAAATTCGTTCATGATAATAAATTGTTGATATTTTCATGATTTTAGCAATATTACATTTGGAATGGGTAGAATTGGAAATGGTAGAATATATATTTTATATAATTATGTGGCAATGATGTTGTGCAATTTGAAGATGTGAAAAAAAAATGTTAGAAAGTTTTTTTTCTAGTATTTGTTTCTCGTAAAAACATATTTTTTTTTCCTGTTCTCGGTTAATAATGGGATATAAAAATAGCTAAGTAAAGTTCAAATTTTTTGACGATTGTAATAAATTTTATAATTTTTGAGTCTTTAAATAAACAGAAGCACCACTCGGAATCGTTTCATTGAAGAAATTATTTATTATTTCTTTTAAAATTCAATACGTCCACCAAGAGAATCGCCGCGAGGAGCGAAAAATACTCATTTGCAGGGACGCCGGAACCGGAGGGGGGGGCAAGAGGGGCAGGTGCCCCCCCGGATTTTTTTTGGAGGGGCAAAGAGTATGTTTTGCCCCTCCAAATATAGGTTTGAACTTAGTTAAACTAATATATCCAAATAATCAGCTTGGAAAAGACTCTGAACTAGGTATAAGTATTATATGTATTATTTTCGGTGTATTGGTCGATTGCCCTCAGTTTGCCCCCCCAAAGGCCAAAATATATTATGTTCCGGCGTCCCTGCTCATTTGGATATTTTTTATTTACACATATTAAGATCAGTTATGAGAAAAAGTTTAAAAGTTAGAATTGAATGATAATAGGGGTACAATATACAGCAAAATATTTGAGTTAGGGGTACGGAAGAAAAAAAAAGGTCGGGAACCGCTGCTATAAGAAATAAAAAGAGAAAAAGTGTGTAATTCGCTCGTCAGAGAGTTCTTGGCACGTCGATTGGAATTATCTTGACGGGTGTATTGAAGAATTGAGAAATTCAAAAAATGACCTCTTTAAAGTACAATCTCTGGAGGCAAATCCGGTTTCAAAAAATTATTGATCGAAACTTTTGGACAAGTATTTCCATACGAAAAGTTGTACACAGAAAAAAAAAAATAAACATCATTGTAAAAACCCTAGCTTCTTCGCTTCGTTCAGAATCATAAAGTGAGCCTCCTCGGAAAAATTGACTGGATTCAACGCATTGTATATACTATGCCTTCTATGACAGCGAAAAGTAATAACTAAAACACTACTATATCATTAATATTTTATAATTTATTGTCACTTTTAAAATAGGTAACACACAAACGTGATGTCCCATAAAATATTATTATGACCTGTCCTCCAGTACCTCCAGTTGTACAACTGCTGTAAAAGTAGAGAGTCAAAAGAGGTTAACACTCGGTGAAAGAGAACATTATTATTATTTATAGTAAATCAGAAGTTATACAATAATGTGTACAACACTCGCCATATTACCATCTCTCTGTACACGTTCGTAACGCATTAGATATAATAATAATTATGCGTTCTGTTCTTTTCGTACAGAGTTCAGTGACAGCAGCAGTCATCACAACACCGGAAGTAAAAAACAGTTTCAAACGTGATAACCAACGGGTTACTCGCGAGTACATATTAAAACGAGATAAAAATACATATGTGTGTGTGTGTGTGTGTGTGTATTGGAGAGTGTGAGCGTGTATACACGTGAGTAAATTTGTACGTGTGTGTGTGCGCCGCGCGCATTACAAACACAATAACAAGAAAACACTGCCGTCTATTTCCAGTGCACATGTGTTCAACATTTGCCCGAACGCAATATTTTTGTCGTCGTCGTCGTCGTCGTCGCTCAGTCAGCAGGTCCCGAGTACACCGGATTGCTGCTTTGCCGGGCAGACGAAACCTCCACAAGACGGTAGGAATACGACGACGATGGACCCAACGCCGATTATCCTGCCATTGTTGTTGATCACTACCAGTAAGTAATAATCGAATATAATAAATTAATATTCCCTTTAACGACTAGTAATTACGACTAATTACAACGCGACCGTATCCGTAGTAGGGTTGGGACGATGGGGGGGGGTCATGACCCTCAACCCGCAAGACCCCCCCCCCGATCTTGGGTATTTGTGTTTATTTTAAAGTTAACGCGTGCATTGACGAGCAAAACATACATATAGGCGTGCGCAGAATTTAAGTTCCGAACGTGCACTAATTAAAAAATTTTCTATAATAATATTATTATTTAAATTAAAAATTATCAAAAAGTAATACATGGAATATTGTAGGCATACATATCCTCAAAAAAAAAAAAGTTAAAACTCCTAAAAGTAATGTTTTTATAATATAAACGTATGTATCATTAAGGTATTAGAGTAAATTCCATTTGTAATATTGTTGTTTTGTAAAATTTTACCAAAAAAGTTTTTTTTTTAGGAATAAAACAAAAATGTGGTTATAAAAGTAAACTGTTAATCATTCAAATTATAACTGTTTTATAACTATAAGACCTATAGTATAGGTGATATTCATCTCACAGACAACAAAATTTGGTTGATAAATTTTTTATTTTATCGTATCAAATTAAACTTATGGGTAAAATATCTTAGTCAGTTATTGTGTTTTCTGTTTAGTATGTTTAGTAGAACATTAATGAATCTCCATTTTTAATTTTCCTTCCTTTTAAAATTCTCTCTAAGATCTTGTAGTTTGCCTTCTCCTAAATACGGGCCTGTACATTATATTACCCGTAAATTTCGTAAACATGGTACCTATGTTGTTACTTATACGTTGTATATTCATAGTCTAATAACGTGAATTTTAGCCTTATATTTATAAAAAGCCGGACATACCTCGCACGATGGGTGTACTTCGCACGACGGGTGGTATTCTCTTGACGGGCGTATTAAATTTTAAAGAAACGATAAATCATTTCTTCAGTA
>JAIPRM010001948.1:0-33547 GCA_025469315.1 Stegophylla sp. TES_Ste_2020 | reverse complement strand
AAAGATTTTGGCGCCAGAAAATTTTGGAAATTTTTCTAACATTTTTTTTCTCATTTGTTCTTTATATTATTAACTTTTTTCGTTCAAGAATCGTCTTATTGAAGAAATGATTTATCGTTTCTTTAAAATTCAATACACCCACCAAGAGCTTCACACCCATGGTGCGAAGTATGTCCGGCTTTTTCATAATTCTCCATTGGGTCTATACGACGTGGACCGGTGTACGATTGTGTGTAAAAAAAAAAAAAAAACAGAAAAAATTATAAACAATAGTTTTTTTTAGAGTGGACGAGACGCATGAATGGTTAAAACACATAAAATTATTATATGTTGCTTGAGATATTATAGAAAAAAATGGGAATATTCAAGGACAGTATAATGTACGTAAATGGTCCGATTGTGGGTAGAACATGTTCTGTTTGATGAAAGCGTTAGGCAAATTCTTAGAAAAAGAAATGGGTGAAAGTTTTTTTTTTTAGTTGCTCTTATAAACCGTATTCAAGACTAATATAACGACCAAAAGTGGACGCCGCTAAAACGTTCTTTACATTTATTATTATTTTTTCTGGAATTTCATTATTCTCATATTATAATATGTATGCGAATTCCTCTGTGTTTTTTCGAAATTTTATTGTATCACACCGGTGTAAAAAAAAAAAAAATGTTATTTTTTTCAGAAAAACTTTGATTCGAGGTAGTTTTTTTATTTCTTCTAATCAACACTCAAAAAAAAAAAAAAAAAAATCGCAAGTATTACTTCAACAACTGACACAAAATGCAGTTATAAATTAACTTTTAAATAAAAAAAAAAAATTTAAATCTATAAACCGAAATTGAACGTATTTTATAATCAACTGAGTTTCGAAATAAATTTGTTGGATATGAATAAGTGTGCTTATGATTTATGATTGTTCGCATTATTATTTTTCTCCCAACTATTTGGAGTAGGTAAAATTTAAATTCAAAATAAAATATAAAATCACTGCTGTTTAAAGTAGAAATAGAATTTTGTTGCTTTGCACTATTAGTAATGTCTTGAAATTAAGAGTTAATAGGAGAAAAAAAATTCCTAAGATTACAGTCCAATTCACATATTATTAATGTTGAAAGTGTTGAGTAAAAAATGTGGTCAAGATTGTCAAAAATTTTCAATAATTCTGCAATACAGAAATATAATACAGTAAATCTTGAATAAAATACTATCGAATCTTGGGACGTTTTATCGAAATAATTTATAAAAATAAAATTTAATTAGGCCACAGTTCAAACATCCCTTATGAAATTATTACAGTTTTTTTTTAATGATATTCCAAAAAATATATTTTTACTGTTGTTGAAGTTTACATAGTAATAATTTTTGTCGTAGTTTTTTAAAATTAAAAAAAAACTAAACTATAAAGACGAAATCACACTTTCAACGTGCTTTACCAATATTCTATTTCTGGATGTGATTTTTGGAGTATTATTATTTTACCAAAACAATAATATGTATAATATATATAAAATACCAGCCTAAAAAAAAAAAAAACAGTTCTTAAGGTAAAACCAATATAGAAATTTAATATTATGTTCTGATCTAGCTTCATTGACTTGGGAAATAAATGATAAGATATACTTTTCAAAATTTTAACAAAACGATTTACAAAAATACTACAAATTTAATGTTGTTCAACAACACAATATTTTGGACTACAATCAGTTTTCCGGAAGTGCATTTTTGTTTTTGATACACAATAGTATAGTTTAAAATAAATTATAGCTTCGAAAATAGTCATAACAAATTATCAGGCGATTAAATTTCTAGATTATTGTGTTGTGTTTAATAATCTGGATCTGGTGTTTAAAATGTCAATTCTTTAAGTATATCGAATTTCGAAATCGAACACAATTAATTTGAAAATAATAATCTTATGTAATTAATATATTATGACGTGTTTATAGAGTATATAGATTGAATCAAAGGATTATTTTTTTTAAAATTATTTTTAAACGTAGTGAGACTAAAATATATTAATAATTGTGATTGATTTTGTTTAAACATTTAAGACGACGTAACCGTGAAATGTCATAGTCATTTTTTAAGTTGTAATGTTTGTTGTGAACGTGAATTAATCATAATTAATAATTATTGTATTGTTCGACTATAGGTAAATAGTTTCTAACATAAAGTAGGTCTCATGAAATGTTTTTAGCAGTCATTTCGGTCGACTAAAAATATACTAAAAAACTACCCGAGACATTTTCTTAGAATCGCAGAACATTTTCTTCGCTCATCACGGGATCAAAAATATAAACTTGCACATGATTGGAGAAAAATATAGTTTTTCAAAATACTTTCAAAATACAGTTACTGTTATCAGTAATAGCGTGAGTTTAAAAGACAAACCATTTCGAATACAACTTCAGGTACAAAATAATTTATAATTTTTTAAATAAACGGTGAAGTTCGAAAACGAAATATTTTCTCAAACCTCACTGGCCAGAGCTTCACGTGTACTCCGTGTAACTTTATTGTGGCGTATCCTTGAATCCGAATTCTTAAGTTGATTTTCGAAAAGAATATTATTATTATTATTTAAATGTATTAATATTATATTATTAAATATTATAAATTATTGCAACTCACTATTTTTATAGAAAGTACTTAAAGCGTAAAAGTTTTCGCAAAAATGTTAATTTTATATTATATGTCGGACAATATTGAAAACAAGTGGCGTGTTATGTGAAAATCAATTTAAAGAAGGTAGTGATAAACGCAGAAATGGGGGGGGGGAGTTTAACAATAAATTTTATGTTATTAGTTTATTCAACAATAAATGAAAATGTAAAAAAATAATAATTATATTATGTATTTGATGAATATTGGTAATTTTTTGAAACCGAATTTGCCTCTAGTTGGTACTATAAAGAGGTCATTTTTTGAATTTCTTAATTCTTCAATTTTTTTTTTTTTTTTTTTATTTGAAAATTACCTGAAATTTGACAAAAAAGACGTGGAAACCATAATGTTTTGTTCCGAATTTTATGAAAATTTAAAAATAGGTAGACAATTATACGAGAAACATGTTGGCGATGGCGCAAGAAAATTTAGAAAATGTGAAAAAAAAAATTTGGACATTTTTCTAACACTTTTTTTCTCATTTAATTTTTTCCCCCTTTATTTATTAGATAAAAGAAAAAGTAAATAAAGTAAAGTGTAATAGATATAGTATACATTTTATACCTTGAAATTTGAATACTTCATTTAGACGTTTTTATCTTTTGAATTTCTAAAATGTGTTTACATGTGGAATGGTATTTCTGATTTTATTTATACGCTTTGTAATATTTGATGTCGAGACTTGAAAATTGAACACAGCTAGTATATTCGAAGATATTTTAAATCTTTACACCTACTTTAAGAAGTCTCAAAATAATATTATATAAATACAATAATAAACGCGATCTTAACTCTTATCCAAGTGTGTTTCAAAATTATGACTGATTTATCATATTTTTATCAAAGTTTAAAACAAAAATAGTTATGCTATATTATTACTATTACTAAGTAAGGTGAGCAATAAAAGACGTCCAAAAAAAAAAAAAAACCGGTTCATATACTTAGGATTATTATAATAATTAGGGAGCAGATTTATAATACGCCCTATAAAACCACAGAAATCGTTAATAGTGGCGGAAGTTCGTCCTTGATCGTTTCGCTTTTCGAACAAGACACTGATGGTGAGTATGGAATTTTAAAGAACCATTTTTATGATTGGCCAATAATAACTGACGCAAAATGGTGCCTTTGGTTTGTTTAACAACGCATTGATGATATGATTTGAAATTTGAAAGTTATGGTAAACGAACACTATCTCCTGAACGGAGCGCCCAGTGGATAAACGTGTTGTTAGTTTTTTAGCTAATGCAAAACTCTGAACTATAAATAATATAGATGAGGTTTTGAAATCTCGGACAATATCGGTTTTGAAACAACAAAATTGCTATATTTTGAATAGGTATATTAATTCGAGGCATACAGTTAATGAACAGAAATTATTGTCCGAGTTGATTTTTCTAAAAATGTAATTATTATAAGAATATTTAATAAGATTATTGTACATTTTACGAAATTACCCGAGTAAAGCGTTGGTATAAATAGAAATTTGCATTTTTTTCGTCTTATAAACGTCTCTTTCGATCCGTTATTCTAACTGTAAATGTGTTAAAAATAATAATAACTCATATAATTTCATGAAAATCTACAGCTTATGGCATATTTATCACAGTTTTACTGAAAAATGACAACACTTTCCACGAAGTTATAAACATATATTATTATCTAGATCTGTTATCGGTTCTATTTTTTGATATTTGTGCGAGAAATGAACAAAATATTTATAATAAAATAACAGTTTAAGTAACTGTTTAATATATTTTTAAATCGATTGATAAATCAAAACACAAAATACAATATTTCCATTCGAGTTTACATAAATTATTATTTCAAAAATAATTTATATTTAACTCTCTTCGAGTACCTACACAATATTATGTTCTATATGTCTAAATAATTGTTCAATAATATTTTACTACATATATTTTTAGTGTTATGAAAATATATTATATATAGTGTTATTTGGATTTATCTTTTAACAATTTTGGTATTCGCTTAGTTTAATAGTTTTTATAATATGTAATATAAATCTAGTGATAAGTGAAAATATTTTACTGTAATATAATATTATTTGCATGTTTTCACTAAAGTTTTTTTGTTTAAATTTTGACTGTAATACATGGCACATAGAGTAAAAAGACTAAGTCACTTGAGATGTTTGTCTCCTAACGTTTTGTTTTTGTGTGAAAAACAAAAAAACTTCATAAGTTGCTATATTTTCGAAAATATAGAAATATATACATAATATAATAATAATATAATTTTTTTATAGAAATAAAACGTTATATGTATATAAACGAAAGTCAAAAAATAAAATAAAAGTCATCGGCATTGAACTACAGGTATCTCCTAGACAAAATACCATAGAGAAACCGCAACGTTTTAGTCTTTCTGTTGTATTCTGTACTTATATATGAGTACCACTCGTAAATTGTGAATATTTAATTAATCCGAATTAAATCTATTTTGATATCAAGTATTAACTCGATTCCGTTAAACTGTTGCATATTATTAAGACATATATTGTTTGTGTCCTAGTTTTCATAATGATATTTTGTTCAGTCTGCAGTTGACCTACAATTCGATGAACATAATAAATATGCACTTCTGACGTAATGGCAAATCGAATAACAATAAACAGGTTTTTACGAAGTATACCTATCACCTATGATTTGCATAAGTGCAATAATATTATCACATCTAATTAAAATACGACTAGTATATAGGTATAACGTGAAAATAATATATTAATTGTATATTTCGGAAGATGAATAAAATAGAATTGCTTTTGGTAAATTTGTAAATAGTCCATAAAATTATTTATTCATTTATTGACGAGCTTATCCGTCAATTATTTCCAAAAGGTTTAAAATGTCAAAAATTCTGCATATTATTAAGGGGTTTTCTTCGCTCCTTGGATGCGGTTCTTTTGTTCGTATAAAAAATCATTTACTCATTAAAATTATTCTGAGCGGAAATCCTAAAAATTTTGTTACACAGAAGAATTTTTTTAAATTATTTATTAATTCAATAATTTAATTTAATTAATGCATTTTTTTAACAATCCATGTCGATTTCTTTCACCGCGAGAACGACCAACCTTGGCGTGTTTTTTAAACGTAAATGTCTCAGAATTAAAAAAAAAAAAAACAGTTCATACTTCGCATTGTGGGTACTCTTTGGTCTTCAGGTGAGACTGTGAGAGACTTAGTGGATTTGATAAATTAAAAAAAACAAAACAAAAAATAAATTCTTAAATAAAACAATTCTGAGCGGAGAATTACGGTAGCCGCCAACGTCAAAAACAAATATATAAAATTAAAAAATAAACATTTATTGACTATTGTATTACGATGGTTAACATATTCAACAAATTAATTAGTCACTATCAAATTTTCCATAGTAACCAACCAAATAAACAATCAAAATGAAGTAAAATTACGGAAATGAAAACCCTTTGACAAAATGTTAATTTTGAAAAATAACATGTCTAAAGACCATCTGGAATCGAATTCTGATTCAAAAAGTTTATGGTCGAAACTTTTGAATGAGTATATATATATACGAAAAAGTGTATACAGAAGGGGATAAGTATAAAATCATTGTTAAATCAATTTAAAATTAATTTGACAGATTTTTAACAAAAATATAAATATATTGAATACACTTTTAGACGAGTAAGCTTGTAAACAACTTTCCAACCATAAATTGTAGCGAAAAGAAATCTGCCATTTATTGAATTGACAATCAATTGAGTCATACATTTAACTTTAAACACTTCTTAATATTATTCATTGAGCTAACTATTAAGAAGATTTGACTGTGAATAGAAAAATACTTGATGACATTTTTCGTAAACATTTTTAAACACATTTTTTGTCATGTGATTTTAATAAAAAAAAAAAAAAAAATCAAGTTTCTAGTATTATTAATTTCTCTTAATAATTTTAATGAAAATTTCGTTTATGGCATAATTTACTATTTTTATACTTAATTTTTTAGTAGATTTTTTTTACGTATGGCAAAACTATTGAAAATTTCGAAAATTCGTAGTCTTAAAAGTACCACGTCAACCCGAGCATATATCTGACTAGAAAAAGTATTTACAAAAAAAATAAAAATAACAAAATTATGATAAAATCATTAGCTTTTTCACTCCACTAAGAATGTAAAATAATAATAATAGTAAAAATAAAATAAAATTTAGCTAAATGTGTCAATTACGAGTCGACGACTATTCACTAGTCACAGAAATAATATTGTTCGGATAAAAAATTATTTTGGTTCCTCCGAATTGGTCTGTTAATTTAATTGTAATTTAATCGCGTTCGAGTTGCCTTCATGTATTACACAGATGAAAAAATTAAAATTGATTGAGAATTTCGTAAGTACTACTGTAAAAAAAAATCTGGACATACTTCGCAGCACCAAACGATTCCGAGTGGAGCTCCAAGAGACGATTTTACTTAAAAGTTATAAAATTAATTTATATTCCATATATAAATTATTTTATATTCAGCTTGTTTTTATTCCATATTATTTACTAAAAACAATAACATTTTTTGATGACAAAAAGTGTTAGAAAAAATTTTCTATTTTAATTTCACATTTTCAAAATTTTCTCGCACCAAAACATTTCTTCTATATTTTTGTCTATTTATAATTGAATGTTCTTGTGATTGAAAAAGTAAGCGGTCGAAACTTTCGGACAAGTATTTCCATGCGAAAAAATGTTTACAGAAAAAAAAAAAATAAATAACAACAATAATAAACATTAAATTATTGTATAATCTGATAATATTTATACAATTTAACGATAATTTTAAAAACTCTAGTTTCTTTATTACCTTCAGAATAAATAAAATTAGAAACACTTTGCTGAAATTGATTTTCACTATGCAATGACCAGCATGCATTATAATGTAATTTTAAACGAATAACAATCGGCTGTGCTACCCGGAGACCAGTGGCCCAACGCCCAGTTTCTATATCCGGTCCGACTTTATTGGCCGGCAATTGTTCTAAGACTGGTTCTCCAATACGCGCGCATTCGGGTGTGTGTTGGTGTGTGTGTGTGTGTGTGTGTGTGTGTGTGTGTGTGTGTGTGCATGAGAAATCGCTTGTTTTTGTTCTCGTGACGTCACGCGTCGTCGTGGGATAGTAACCGCCGCTAAATTTGACCAGGATCAAGTGAACCTATAATATTATAGTTCAAGGGGGAGATCCAGTTTGGAGTGCTTGAACTTAATTTTTTTTTAAAACACACTACGCTTTTTACTGAATTTTGCTCGTGGTGACCCGTTTGAATTGTACAGTGGTTCATATGAACCCGTTTTGACCAATATTTTTTTTATTGTATTTTATTTTTAGTTTTTTTTTTTAACTATCTGTCTATTAAAGATTAAATCATTGGTAATAATTTGATTAACCAAACGTGTTTCTTCACTTATTCCGTCCAGAAGGATAACGGTCGACACAGTGACAGAGTTCGAGATTTTTCAAAGGCGAGGGGCGCGGGTGGGGGGGGGGTTAAGTATTTATTCAATAAGGTAATTCCAATTAATATATTTTTTTTTTTTCAATCAACGATTTTTTAGTCTATTTTTTTTTTTCGTATAGGAATTTTGTGCACCTGTAATAGATAACTCGTTTCACACGTCTTTTAGACACGTAATTTATTCTACGAACGTCATGCCCACTTAATAATACAGTTTTAAATCAGAGTAACTGTGCATCAGCGTACTACGTAGTATGTATTTATAATAGCAAAATTGACCTTTATTTTTATACTATACGTACCTATAAGTTCACTCCGTGACAAAAAAAAAAAAATTATTAATTTTTTAACTGTGGAAGGATAATATAAATTGTATAATTGAATGACGTCTTACACTCCCATTTTGGTTTGCAAAAAAAAAAAAACAGATTGCAATATTTATTTCATATATATATATATATTCTGTATTATGATATTCTTGTGGAATTTTCACTTTCCCTTTGGACCCACCCTTGGATCAATATTAAAAATTATCAATTGATCCAAACGCGTTTACCCTCGAGTTTAAAAAAAAGCCGGACATACTTCGCACGACGGGTGGGATTTTCTTGACGGGTGTATTGAATTTTAAAGAAACGATAAATCATTTCTTCAATAAAAAGGATTCTGAACGAGGGAAGTTAATAATATAAAAAATAAATGAGAAAAAAAAATGTCATTTTCAACATTTTCAAAATTTTCTTGCGCCAAAATCTTTCTTATATTATTTCCTGTCTATTTTTAAATTTTCATATAGTTTGGATCAAAAAATGATGGTTTCCGAGTCGTTTTTGTCAAACTTTGGGTAGTTTTTTCTAAAAAAAAAAAAAAATTCGCTTCGTTCAGAATCTAAAAAAGACAGTATTATAATTTTGGAACCGTATGATATATAGCGACCACCATATATCATCATCACGTTCGTACAAATGACTTGCTCACCAATTCTGTCGCGTGTGAAGAGACAGAAATGACACATCCATGTAATTTTACGCGGTATAATGGTCACCGGTCAAATCGAAACGTAGCTTTACATTAGTACATGGCTCCTGGATAACACGTTTTTCATGCAGTATTTATTCGCGTATAATGACAATATTTTTTTTCAAAATAATCGTATCACTACTGCTCTACACTTGACGGTCGTTCGAATAGATGTTGTTTACCATTATTCTCGTCGCATGCACAAACCGTATTTTATAGTTGATGTTTGTTGCAAAATCCAAACGAGTATTGTCAACTTAAAATGTGTCGAACCGATCGTTTTTCTTCCACCGCCTTCGCTTAATTAACTTTCATTTACCATACATAACTATATGCAGCGGATATTTCCACCAGAGCTTCAGCGGCAACAGATTTTCCATGTCCCCTTATCAGTGTCCCGGAAAGTGTATTTATCAATTAAATGTAATTATCAAATTGTCCGGGGGGGGGGACTGATAACAATAGCGTCTTATCCGAAACATATCTACGAGCTGCATTCGTGATAAGGATGCCGAATTCTGATGCTTTCACGTCCGACATAGGGTTGCCACTCGCCAGACTTCGACACTTGAAGTAAGAATGACCGCCGTAAAAGGATAATATTTCTTCGTAAATATTTCAGCACATAAGAACTTTGATCGCTACGCTCGCTTTTTCCCGTCGATATTGAACACTTTAGATTTTTTTTGTTTTTTTTTTTTTTTACATAACTTCCAAAATAATAATATAGAGATAGAGACTTGAAACTTTCACTAAAAATAATTACTCGCAAAAATTTCAAAAACATTTGATTAATTTTAAGGTAAGTACAGAATTTTGATAATTTCGGAAATTTCTCGTTTTTTATTACTAGTTTTTAATTCATAAAATTTTAACGTATGGATATTAAGAGCTGAAAATCCAGTACAAATATATTCATATGTATAACCATTAACCAACAATACCAAAAAAATCTCGAAAATTGTAAGTCAGCTTTTTTTTTTATAAACATTTAAAGTCAGCATTTTGACAGAATTCACTACTTTTACATAAAATTACACACTTTAACGCGCATAAAAAATAATTGGATCAACCGATGTGTATGAAACTCGGTACATAGATGACATTGTGAACATTTTTGAAAATATTTCATGAAAATTTTAAAAGGTTTTTGTGGAAACAAAATCGGAAAAAATACGGAAAATATAAAATGTTACTTATAGACGATATACGTAATCAAATTTATGATATCTAATTAATTATTTTCAAAACACATTTTTCAACTTATAACTAGAGTCTACTTGAAGTGGACTTAATACTTTTGATAAACACGCATGTGACTTAATTTATGAATTTTAATATGCGTGTTACTTTATTATAATAATATATAGAAAAAAAACGAGAAATCCAATCTACACGTACTACTGATTAAAGCATTTTTTTAAGTAGAAAGTGTTTTCAGAAGAAGAAAAAAGCATTATTGTAAATTTGCTTCATCGCTTCACTCAGAATCTAAAAAAATTAACTGTTCTAAATAAATAATAGCCAATCAGAGAATACAATATATTATGAAAATGCTATTTTCAATTGGGACGTGAAATGACAACTATTGTTTTACCTAATATTAAAATGGAAGAAAAAAAAAACTATTACATATATTTATATAGATTTTAGGTAGATGTAAGTTGTTATTATTACAACTGTTTTTGAAAATATTCGAGTGAAAAATACTGTAATTCATAAAGTAATAAGTAGGTATTCAGTTGTAATGACTATTAAATCATACGCATAAACACTTCGGTTTATACGCAACTGATATGGTTAAGACTAATGAATTCACTCGTTATGTTTTCAAAAATAAAATTCGTGAAAGAAAATTAATAAAAACACACGGCAAATTTGAAAATTCAAAACTCGTTTTTTAGCGACACACGTTTAAAGACAACTCGATAGCATATCATTAGTGAAAAATACACGAGTTTTGATTTATTTGACCACGAATTACGTATGGGGTAATAATTTTATCATCACATTATTGGTACGAATACATGTCATGAATTATGTATTTGTTTTCGGTTCGTTTTCACTAGTCCAGTTTAACGTTGCTTTCAAATACTTTCAATTGAGAATTTTAAAGCCTGCGAATATACCGCCGAACTCGTCTCTTCCCATCGCGGATTTGTATTTTGTCAACCGATAGAAAATGTCGTATTTAAAAAAAAAAAACACGGAAGGCATAATAACGGTAATGCATATTAATTATTATTATAATACAGATACTATTACGCTACGGTATACATTTTTAATTAATATAATATAACTCGCGTTGTTAATAATTTCAGTAACTAGTCGACTTTCACTTTCACACAAACGTCTCGTCGGATGACGCCAAACTTTGTGCGACGGGAAAGCGGATCTCAAAGTTTTTACCGATTTATGCGTTTACCAGTATTAGTATTACAACAACAACGACGACGAGTCGTAGACATATCGAGGGTTCTCAACCTTTTGAAGTTCGTGCCCCCTTTTACAATATTATATATGGAGTCACGCCCCCCTCCTCACTATACTATAAGATTGAATTATAATATGATATAATATACAAACATTATACTTACATAAATACATTATGGCTTTAATTATTAATATTGGGTATATTAACATGATTATTGAAAATAGTATTGTTATAGTTGTTACACAACGATGACCGAAAATGGCATACCTACTAACAAAGAAAAAAATAAGTAATAAAAAACAAAATATAGATAACCAATAAACAACATTTTTATGTTCTGTGGTTTCGTGTGAATATTTTCACGCCTCCCCTGAAATTTTGTGACACCTCCCTAGAGGGGTGCGCCCCCAGGTTGAGAACCCTTGCAGTTTATTTATTATGTTTCGATTGATTTCCATTGATGATTATTCGTTTTGCGGGAAAAATATCCTCCAGACGACGGCAAAATGCCAATAATTGAGAGTGTTTAATTTTACGCAGAACACAACGCATAAAGGTCATTATCAAAAATAATTACTCGAAACACCGACCGAGTGTCGAAATAATAGCTTTCGGTTATTGTATTTCAAGTTTATCATTTGGCAGATTCTACTCCGCTACTGTATTAAATAATTATTGAGTTGGGCCAAACAATAATTGGCGAACATCTTCGTGTCGTTTTCATACAATATATTATTATTATTATTATTTAATCGTGATTATATTAAACTATTTTTCGCGGTGCAAGGCTACCAGCTTTTTGACATTTAACAAATTACAACTATTATAACCGAATTCAAAAATAATATAATATGTGCAATGGATATAGTTGGTGTATGAGCGCGCATTCCTAATGGTATATAATATTATAATCAATATTATTATGTAATATATACATATTATAATATAGATGATATTTCCTTGATCTATATTACGTTTTAAATTTAATGTTATCCGTGATAGATAACTATTGAGAATGTATTATCGTTCAATATAAATGTTTTTGAATTATTATGATAAACTACTTATTAAATTTACCCTACTATCAGCCTATATACATAAAAAATATTTTCCTATATTATGTAATCATAAATACAACACTAGATTAAAAAAAAACATTAATGTAATTGCTCCATCTTGTTTTAAGCAATTTGGTACAAAGAGTTTCCTGAATCGTGCAATAATAATACTATGTAGAAACTTAGAAATAAATATTAATTATTATCATAATTTTAATCTGTTCAAACGAAATGTATTAACGATAATTTAATTACCATATGTTAAAATACACATTTATATTATCATAAACTAATAAATATACTTTATAATGTTGTAGGGCATTATTAATCTAAATCTGTAAATGAAAAACACCTATAACTCGTATTAGTATTAATTCGTAATTACTTTATTCTATATTGTATAAATTAAGAACATCTTACCTCCAACTCAAGCTTAGCTTACCGGAGGTAATCAAACTAATTATATATGTTATGTTATTATATATGTTATATATTATATTATATCTATTATATATGGTAAAAACGAGAGCGTGAGAAAAAACAAAAGACGAAATTAAGGTTATTACAATTATTTACAGTAATGGTCGTAGTATCTGTTTCGTAGAAGGAACTGGCGATAGCTAATATTTATATTAACACTGATAATTTTCTTTATACTTAAATTTATATAATATTACAGGGGTGGCCGACATGAATATGTGTTCACGAGCTGCACGGATAAATACAATTATATCAAGAACCAAAAAAATTCCTTTAAATTCATTTTTAGTGCATGTCATTGAAAACAGATGTCCAATATCGAATCTCATCGCAATAGTTACGTCAACTCACGGAATAGTACTTTTAGAATTTTCGACTAAAAAGTTCAAAAAAAAATAATCGTCACTCTGTTTTGGAATTTTGTAAGAGTATAAGAGTATATCTCTATTTTGAAGAACCCAAACATCATCAATAAATGTGCACGTAATTTAAAATAAATCTTCGGAATGAAATTTTCTTGTGAATCATTCTAATTGATGATGAAAATAACCAAATCCAAATATTTTTCATATTTAACTAAAGATTATCTTAAGGAATAACACTGAGTCGATCGTGCTTCAATGTAATCAGATCAGAAACTCATGGAAGTAAAAAGTAAAAAAGAATATATATCATCTCAACATAATAATACATGTTTAACTTTATGCTAAAACAGTTATTTGTACAATGTTAATACGAATTCAAACTTTATACCCTTAAAGCCATAATTCAAAATTTAAAATCGTGATGAATAAAAATAAAATTGGATACTAATAAATAAGATTATTATTGTTTTCGAAAATGGAATGAGAGCCACATGTAACCACGACAAGAGCCGCATGCGGTTCGCGAGCCACAATTTGGCCACCCCTGTAATATTATGCATTTTGTAAACTTCATTTGTGATAAACGTGGAAGCATTTTTACCACAGGTTTCCACTAATTGTCAAAAGTAATATTTGTCCATTGATATTAGGTAGATTATATAAAATGTAGACCAAAATTTAATGTTCAAGTGTGAACTACTAAAAGTTTTAAACCTCTAAGGATTTCAACCTATATTACACGTATATTGTTTTATAACAGGGAACTCATACCTTTATATATTATATAGGAAAATAAAAATATATTTCTCGATGGGTATGCACGTATTATTATTGTAATTATTATGTACGAAAGGGTAGAAGTCCTTATTAATTATTATAACTGCTATTGTTCACGACGACTTTGTTAAAAAGTAATATAATTAATAATTACACCTGGAAAATAATCATCTAAAGTTAAAATAATTGAACTGTATTTTCCATTTCCATTCAATTACCGGTTTATGAATTCAAGTAAAAATATTATGCAACATTAATTATTTACCGCCTCGCAACTTTAATAATTAGTTTTCAAAACATCTTTTGTATTGTGTTATATGACATATTGTGTAAAAAAGGCTGTTCTTGTGTACACTATATGAAGTATAATTATAATAAAAGATATACGCCGTAGAGTATCGAATTTTGACCGTTTTCATTACCTTTTTAAATGTTTATAACACGTTATATGTGTATTACACGTTCTGAACTGAAATAAATTTTTAAAAATTTAAGCGTTTTTGAATCAAATTTGGACCGCAAATTTATAAAAATTTAATTTTGATTTAATACATATTATAATTTAAAAAAAAATACAAAAGCACTTATTAAATATATTATTTTTTTTTTTTTTTTTTTTTTTTTTATCAACATTAATATTATCTGTGGAAATAATTACTTATCAAAAATATCTCTAATAAAAATTTAATAAATAATATTTAAATTTTTTTTTTTTTTCAATCATATATAACGTAAACAAATGGCGGATTTAAAGATGTGATAAAAACAAAAATCCGATAAATATCAATAAAAAAAATATAGTCTAAATAGTTTTCTTTTTTTTTTTTACCAAGGGTTCCAAATTATAATCTATAATAACTATAATATAATAACTATGGGAATCGATCACTAACTTAAATCATTCATATCTGTTGAAATAATGATCAAAAATAAATAAATAAATAAATAAATAAATTTTATGCTAGTAGGGCAGTGCACACTAATTACAATTAATTCATCAGTGAAAGGGTTAATAATAAATAAGTATTGTGACTTTTCACGAAATAACATCTAGATTTTATTCATAGGTACTATTTCTTTGATAAGGGTATTATTGTATCATTTATTTTTTTAATTTTAAAATTAAAATTTTAACATTAAAATATTAATTAACACGAAATACTATGATAAAAGTATGTTCAACATGATTTTGTTTTTATATACAAGCCTAAATAATACCTACGAAAAATCTTAAAATATGCACTGAATCTAATGGGAAATGTTTCAAATATACAAAATCGAATTCAACTACCAACACTCATTAATCCTGCAGTATTTTAATATATTATATTTCTTACTCGGGTGAATTTTAAGCAAATCAATAAAAATGTGCAAATTCTTGGTCTTAAATCATATACAGTTATATCATTCGATTAATGCACTATATTGTTAGATCGACAGAAAAATTATGTTTCTGAAATTCCATTTTGATAATTTGATACAATTGTGTGGGTACAAAAATTATTATTGAATTGATCTTATTAATATTATAATTTCATTCAGTAATTAATTTTTTTTTTTTGTTTAACTACACACAATGTAATCAATATTTTTGAATAAAATTGTGAGTATGAAAATTATTAATCTTCCACTACAACGTAAACAATTTAAATTAAACGGATCTGTGTGTGGTAATTGCACGTGTTACGTATATTATAATCGTACGATGACTATAATATATGTATATTAATATATATATATTTCCAATTAATGTTTATCAAGTGTATATAGTAGTAATTGAATATTATCTTCGTGTACGACGATATTATTTGGCACGATTGACTTTGAGAATATTCCCAAGGATCAATATTGGCTTAATAGTTAATGGGTTCTGTTCCTAAACCATAAACACAGCGACCGCTCTCGGTTGCCTAAGAACCCCGTGCACTGGCAATTTTATGTGGCAGCTTGTTCTTAAATCTCGTCATAACGATATGCGTACTATAAAATGTTATTGGCAATTACGACGTGAAAAAGACCGCCGCCAATGATGGTAATTGGTTAATCGTAAAAAAAAAAAAGAAAAAAATAGATAATAGTCAAACCACAGTCGAGAACAAAAACAAAAACGAAAAAATGCTGTACTCAACTCAAAATTGATCAAATCGTTTTGAAATTTTTGTGTTATGTTCTCGTAGCTATTTTTAGTGGTTGGTGAAAATTTTAAGTCCCTAACTGCATTATTTTAGAAGTTATGTCAAAAATTAATTTTTAATTTTACGGAAATTTCGGTAATTGCGTGTTTTGCCGTTTTTTGTCAATTTTTCGACAGTATTTCCCCGTTTTTGGAAAAAGCATTGAGAAATTGGAAAAATAATCTCTCTAAAGTACCATCTGAGTCCGATTCTGGTTCTATAAAGATACTGATCGAAACTTTTGGACAAGTATTTCTATACGAAAAAAATGTTTCCAGAAAAAGAGAAAAAAAAAATAAAAAAATAAACATCATTGTAAAAACACTAGCTTCTTCACTTCGTTCAGAATCTGAAAATGTAATGTATTAAAATATAATCAGTGGAATATTTTATTCGCGTTTATCATATTATTAGGGCCCTGGACTTATAGCTCTAAAAAAAACTTAAAATATGCATGCATTTATGCTCTAAAAATGTACCAAATATGGTATAAAATTTACGAAATATGCTTTAAAAATATAAAAAAATGCTAAAATAATCTCTTATAAAACTATCTTAATTTTACTGTAAAATCTCAAAATATTTAAGAATTATATTTTAATATGTATTATTAATGTTCTTCTTCTATTATTTATGAAATTTCTTCTTTTTTTTTTTATCAATCTTTATTCTTTTTAAGCTTACATATATTTTAAACAAATTAAAAATATCAAATAATATAATATTTAATCTCTTCGGAAATTCAGAGAAAATTTTTCCGACACCAAGAAAACTCAAATTAAATATGTGAAATATGCACTTATAACGAAAAAAATAGCTAAATTTGTAAATCGAAGAGTACTGCATACACTTTCTGGTGTTTATGAAACGCATTTCTACATTATTTAGCTATGTTTTGAATGATTTTTGAAAATTATGCTAACTCCTATAAGTCCCTAGCCCTAATTATTATGATGTAACTGTGTGTGTCTTGTGCGTTTTTTACGGGTCGTTTTCGCGATAAAAAAAAACACAAAACGTTTTTTTCGCTTCGGCCACCAGTGTTGAGTCCAGATAAGTACTTTTTTATCTAGATAAAGATAGAGATAATTGCGATTAAATTTATCTAGATAAGTATAATAGATAACTTATCTCAAATTTATCTATATAAAAGATAAAAGATAAACATTTTTTATCTAGATAAAAAAAAAAAACAGATAATTTTTTTTTTAAATCCTTTTGTTTTTAGTATAAATATTTTTTACTTTCGTATCATTACTCAAGTGTGTTTATTATACAAAGGTTCCAATAAAATATAATATAACAATATCAAGGATCCAATAGGCAATAAACAATATTTAGTATTATTCTAAATACAATGTACCGAATGAAACACTTATTTATAAACATAGAATGATTAAAAATAAAATTTGTTTGAACTGTTTTATAATCTATTTTTCTTTTTTTCAGGCATACATAATAATTTATTTATATAATTTATGTACACAGGTAGTTTTGTTTTAATAAAATAATAAAAATAAAAATTATAATTTTTAGTCTCTGCATTCAATCATTTTTGAGTTAGTATTTATATGCACAGATAATCGTTACTATTTAACAATTGAGTGTTTATCATTGTTAACATAGGAATTGTAAAATAAGTAGAGAACATAAGTCACTGAGAGAGTTCATAAAACGTAAATAAATAAATCTGATACAACTACATGGTAAAATAAAAAATACAATAAAAAAACACACAACAACTATTCCTGTAGCATTTCACATTTACAATAAAAGATTCAAATTAAAATTTGAAATCCTCAATTAAAAAAAAAAAAAAAAAATTATTCGGATAAAATATATGCACAGATAAATCAATTAAATAATCTTAGATAATTTTACAGGTAATTCATACATTATTTATCTAGATAAGAGATAAAAGATAAATACATTTTCATCTAGATAATTTATCCAGATGAATCCCAACACTGTCGGCCACTCACTTCGATCACCATAAAAGCTATACCGCAGACGCGCGCACGCACACATAATATAATAACAAAACACAATACGATATAATGTCTTTTTAAACACATCGTGTGGGATCACGTTCAGAGAACGTCGTTGTTGAATGTAATATTATTGTAATATAATATAAAACTGGGCGATAGTATTAATATTAATATTGTGCACTGCGTGGAGGCATTAGAGTCGTTGGCGAACGCGTTAAAATATTGTGCTCTCTACTCAGTGGCGGATCCAAGACCTTAATTTGGTGGGGGCGATTCGACACGAATAGATCAAATATATATAAATTTAATACATTTTTACTACCATTAAGCATTTTGAGCATGCGTTTTGGAATTTCTGGGAGGGGCGATCGTCCCCATCACCCTCCCCTTGGATCCGCGCCTGTCTCTACTCGCCCGCTTGAAGGTGATATTATTATCTGCAAATTGATCGTGAGGTAGGTTACTATGTACACTATGCGCGGAATGTGTATACGCACTTGCAGTGTTGCGATATAATATAATATGCAAGTGTGTGCAGTCTACACGTCATTTCTTTGTACGGCACATAATGATATAATAATAATAATAATAATACAGTGCACGTGGCCCACACGTTTTATAAGCGACGAACTCGTAGTCATAATAATTTGTCGCACGAAACGTTCGCCTTCGACATAATATTATTTATTATTATTATTATTAGGGATGGGTTCAGGGCTTCTTTTAACGTGCGTTCGAACACACTTTGCGTAGTTCTAAATGAAAAATAAGCACCTATAATTTAAGAAATGCGCAGCTGTAACATAAAAGTTATATATTTCATTTTATCGAAGTTATTGTCAGAATAGTTAAACTTTAGGATTAACATATTAACATTTTATAAATTATATATGTACCTGTTGAAGAAGTTTTGTTAAAAAATATAAAAAATGTTATTAAAAGTCAAAGGTCATAATAATAACTTTTTTTAGCATACCTTTTTATTCGTATTTTGTTATCAAATAATACGCATAATATTTAATCCATAGAAGGCGATTTTTTTTTTTTTTTTTTTTGGGGGGGGATGAAATTTAAGTTTTGCGCACTTCTAAAAAAATCCTTAAAATAAGCCCTGGATGGGTTCACAAACTCTTCGAACCCTCGATCACCTCGAACAGTTCGAATAGTTCTAGTTAAGTGTATGTTCTAGAATATTCGAACAGTTTAATCGGAAAATTTTTTTTCTGAAATTTTTACTTTTACTTTTACTTGTTTTCGAAATGTTTATTTAAAAGTTTAACAATTGAAACTTAAATTGTATTAAAGCATTTAAAACATATTATAACTATTACACATTAATTAAAAATTTTACTTCTACTATTATATTTTTCCTTCTCAGATTAATATTATGGATAGATATTATGGATTTTAATTATTTTTTCAAGTTCGAAAGTAGTTCGAATAAAATTCAGAATCGATTTTGAAAAAATTAATATTCGACCCATTTCTAATTATTATTATTATTATTATTATTGATGGAGTTCGAAGTGTTTTTTTATTTTTCATTTTCATAAATCGTTAATTCCCGGTGGTACCGTTTTTCTCCGAAAATCAGATTCCAAATGCTTCCATTACTTTCCGTTCTCTTTAAAATAATAATAAAATGCTTTTTCGTCCGCAAATAAATAATACCATTATCCTCCACTTCCAATATTCCTCCAAATATTTTTTTTCTATAATACATATTTAAACGGATAAACATTTTGAAAAACTGTGTATGATAAACTTTCAAGGACGAAGCGATGGTGGGGCTGAGGTGGGTGGGTAATCCCCTCCCCTTTCTGCGCCTGAAATTGAATTATATATATTTATATTATAAATTATACCAAACGTCATTTCTTTCGAAATAACAAATAAGATTTAATAAGAAATATAAAGTCTAAAAATAGTTCAGTGGAGAACGGGTGTAATTGTGTACCTCCTAATCATTTCGCATTGTATCAGTTAGTTACCTAATATCTGCTAACCCTAATCGTTTTGTACTTCATACGTTAATGTCAATTTTTACTGGAATGTCGATATTAGGGTATACAAATTACTTTTTTTAAAACGCCTACAAAACGTACTTACCTATAATTTTCGAAATTCAGTGTATTTAATATACACTCATACTTTCATAAAAGAATAAAAATGAAAACATGATAATTATATATCAATAACATAGATTGGTTTGTTTTTATAAATTATTTATTATTTTATTATTTATTTATTATTTTTTTTTCACCACTTTTATATGATATTCGAGAGTTAATATATATTGTAAATACTTAGCCGTGTTTTTGAAAATCAGTAATTTGGAAAGTCGTTAAAAATAAAGTAGGTATAAGCATGTATAACTGTTGTTTCATTTAGAAATTAATAATTGTGAGGTGCGTATAAATAACATAATTTATAAGGGCATAGTCAGTGGAGGAAAAAATCTTTTTTTTTGGAGAAAAAGGGAAGTGGAGGAAAATGGAATTTGATTTTTGTCGGAAAAGGGGATTCAAATACTACTTCATGTACAATACAAATTTATGTAATTTAATTTAATTAAAAAAAAGTAAATATATATTCAAATTATTTTTAAAGCTAATACAAAAAATTTAATTAAAATTTTCTTTTCGAAAATTCGACTCTTGGGTTTCATTGCCAAACATATTTTCGACCCGATTATGGTTTGTTATTATTATTATTATTACACTAATAAGAAACGTTTAATGATACACGTAATTGCCATCGTAAATATTTTAGACCATTAAAATAATTCACATACTTGCGACGGCTATAACTTTAATAACTGCCGCACTCGACACTTAATAGTAATAATATATTATATTATTATTGTGTAAACGCAATTGCATTTGTTACCACCAATGGCACGTAATGATATTAATTTTGCGAAATGACATATTGGCATCGCTGAGTTCAGGAGAAAAAACGACTCCAATCGTTGAATGATAATTCAAAATTCAAAAATTCTACCCTATATAAAAAATATATGCTGTTTATAAAGTGACAATATCAAAATATTTGAATGGAAATTAATAAAATTAGTTTTATTTACTTTTTCTAAAAAAAATTTTAAACAATTTATCTTTCTCATATTATATACAATAATTGTATACCACAATGTTATTATTTATCTTTATTTTTTGTTTTTCTGTTTTCTATGTTTATCTGTATTTAAACTTGTAAATAGCGTTGATAAGAAAAATTCATAAAACTAAGAAGCATTAGCCATTACGTGATAAAATGCCATAGGGTAACATGAAATTCTAAAAACGCAGACGATACGTAGTACAATGATGGAACAATCGGAAATCGGATAACGTAATGCCCTGATCATGCGATTCGTTCAAATCGGTTGTTGTTTTTCACGTTTCATCGATTAGGGGGGTTAGGGGTTAAGTCGGGTCCTAGTTTTGATTTTTTGTTTAACGTTTCACAATCGGTGTAGTCTCCGATCTTCTATGAAATATACCCGAATTGTTTTCATAATCGCAAATAATCGCGTGTTTCGTCTGGCCTCCTTAAAACGAAGAACGTGCAGATCCGCTTGGATTTAATTACAATATTTTGGAATATGGATTTATATCCAAAAAAAGAAAAAAAAAAAACAATCTGATTTGTACATCCGAATATTGCGTTTCGGATTAAAACCATAGTATCGTGCCTGTAGGTGTATTTAAAATGTACTTATAGAAAACGTATTTTTGAATGACTTGATTACAAAAAATAATAAAAATCACATGTCATTTTATATAATAGTATTTTAGATTCTGAGTGTACCGAAGAAGCTAGGTTTTTGTCATTTTTTTTTCTTTTTTTATGAGTACACATCCAAACAGTAACTTTTTTGATAGGAAATTATATCCAGTCGGTACTTTCGGGAAGTTATTTTCATTATTTCTCAATACTTTTTCGAAAAACACTAACCTACACAATATAAAACTTACAATTATTATTATTATTGTCTATAATTATTAACTGGAGCTCAACTCAGAATCGTTTTACCGAAGAAATGATTTATCGTTTCTGTAAAATTCAACTCCCCCCCACAAGACTAAACCACTCCCCGAGGAGTTAAGAATACCCATGGGGCGTGAAGTATGTCCGGTTTTAGACTTTAACCTTACCTAACCTAACCAAATATCTACACCAGAGGTTCCCAACCTTTTTTGACTCACGGTACCCCGTGAGATATTTTCAAAAAATTCTGAGGCGCCCTAAACTATAATATTCTCTATATTAATATAATTATTATAGTGTATTTATATTTTTATAATTTGTAACTTTGTTTTTTCTTTAGCTAGGTATAACCACCAAAAGTGGTAACTTAGTATACACCTACATATATTATATTTTATTAATCAAATTAATACATTTTACTTTAATCCTACATTTTAGATTCTGAGCGAAGCGAAGAAGCTAGTATTTTTACAAAATTATGTTTAATATTTTATTATTATTTTTTATGTGTACACGTTTTTTCGTATAGAAATACTCGTTCAAAAGATTCGACCGGCACCTTTTTGAAAATCACGATTTGCTTCTAGATGGTACTTTTAAGTTGTAATTTTTCGAAATTCTCAATTGCACAAATAAAACCAGTATGCCAATTGAAATTACAGTATTACTACAAATTATAAAAAAAAAAAAAATAAAACACACTAGGTTTTATGTTATAATCTATGCTATTATACATTATATTTTTGATAAAATTATTTTTTCTCAAAAATTATAATTCAAACATTTTTGCGGCACCCTTGTTTGAGTTCGCAGCACCCCAGGGTGCCACGTCACCCCGGTTGACGAGCGTTTCTGTAGTCTATCGACGTCATATTTATATATCTATTAATTAACATAATTTTATTCGGATTTTTATTTTTTATTTTTTAAAGACCGCGTAAGCCATCGTAATTTATTCGGACGGTCGGCCAATGAACTGGGCAAAAACAAAATCGTTTACATTTTTGTGTGTTATATAATAATATTATATTATTCTGTCCATTATATTATATCTTCACATTAGCGATATATGAACGAACACTCGCGTTATAGTAAATTATTAATCAATTAATCTAACGGTTCGGTGTGTCGCGCGTGGAACACAATATAATATAATGTGCTGTAGATTATAATATATATATATATATATATATATATATATATGTGTGTGTGTGTGTACAAAATAAACAGCCGAAGGGCTTATTGTTAAATTTGTAAATCACGAATAATTAAACCGTCCGATATTCTGATTATTATTATTATTATTAACCAGTTGTCAGTCGATCGAAAACGACCTTCGGGCTTATTTCATAAAGCTTTATAAATTGTGATTACGTATTTTTTATAGACGCGTGGTTTGAAATACCTATAAAAGTCCTACGTGAATATTTTTAGGTAATTTACACGATTTTGGGGGGGGGGGGGAAAGTTTAATATAATTCGCCCGATTGATGCATAAAAAACACTCGTCGTATTGTCACACGAACGCCCCGCGGGAAATTTATCAAAGAGGATGTAAAAACGAAATCAATAGTGCGTTCAAAAAATGAAGTTTGTTCCTTGCGATAGATGCAAAGTTTGTCAGCATCACTTTATGCCGGTTCGTGATTATGATATGTGCTGTGTGTATTTTACTGTACATGACGTCAAATAATAAATCGACGAAAATTCCAAAAGGAACTTATCATTAGGTCGTAATAATAGTTAAAATCGTTTTTGATATTATGTCACGAGTGGCGGGACGAGGAGGCGAATTCCCCGCAACGTTACCGTCCTTTCGCCGGAAGCACACCCGCACTTTGGCGTCGGTTAAAAATATTTTCTCTAAACCGGTGTTTCTCAACCTGGGGGTTGCAACCCCTTTGACGGTTGTCAACTAATTATTTAAGGTCGCCGATATTAAAAATCGATACAAATAACAGAAAAGTAATAAATACATTTGATCGAATCGACTTGAGATGAAACATAATGACAGACTTTAAAAGTGTTAAAAAATGAATGGCAATTTTGTTTTAAGATTCAAAATGAGACACTCATAGACCTAACCTAAGTTGGCCGTAGCTTAAAGGAGCATTAAAAACGTTTATTCTTATTTTTCAACTACTTTCTATGTGAAATAACATTTTTCCCTCTGATTTTTATATAAATTGAATTTGAAAACCAACATATTAATTTCAACAAGTTAGTTTGACAAATTCTATTAACCGAGGATTTACAAAATCATTTCAGATCGACAACAAATAATATATTTTATTTTCTTTGACAGAAAATTCTGTAAAAATTAATAGGTAAAACAAGGGTATATATATATATATATTATAATATTCATAGCCAAAGATGGAATTATCAAAATTGTATCAGAATCAAAGTCTTCCTGCAATTTTTCACTTTTCTAAAGCCTATGTTAAAGATATTATACATTAATACTCAATACTTATATGTAATCTTATTTATTTTCAGATTTGGGATGTGAAGAGTGTTTTAAATTTTAAAGAAACGATAAATAATTTCCTCAATAAAACCATTCTGAGTGGATAGTCACTATGGCCAGTTACATAAAACGAAACTGTTTTGGAATATCTTGACTACTATATATATATATATATATATATAAACAAAAACGTGTTGAATTTGAATATGTATACCGATCGCATACGTGTATTTCGTGCACTCATCAGTACAGCTTTTGGTTTTTATAAAACTGGGTGACTTGGAAGTCGAAGTTACTGCGAATAGTTGCCAGGAAATAGAGGTATTTTATTGAGCCGTTCAATATTGTCTTCCACATCGCGAAAGGCCGGTGGTCATCGTTATCAAGAAAATTTGTCCTTTGTCGTTGTACGAAGACGAATTCGCCAGATTCCACGTCGGTTCGTTGTTGACAGCGGCGAAACGAATTTTTGGCGAAATTCTCGTTAATAAACGAGCGAATGATTATTAAAATCAGTCACTAGTGGCGGCGATTAATCGCGTCTGTTTCCCCCGTAACACAATATCCACGCGTGCTATTTATTACGCGTTTTATAATGGACGTGAGCAGCAGAAATTTCCGCAATTCGTTTACGCACCAGACGCGCGAGTCATGTTACGTCATCATTATCAATATTCCACTCGATCCTATATAATTATTTTATTAGATTTTATTATGTTATAAATATTTTACACCTTTATTGATAACCATTCGTCGAATGTAGCATAAAATGTTCACAGGTGTATCGAAATATCATTGTGATTTTTTCCCATTCTTTGTTTTACTTATTGAATAAGTACGAAAATTGTACAAAAACTACAATATTTCTTATTATATTGAATTGAAAGATATCATAAAACATAAGTTTGAACCGGTGGTTGTTTTTATTGTAACAAAAAGTACAAGTTAAAAATAAATATTTAACTCAATTAAAATTTGCATGTAATATGCCTCTGGTAAGTATAGAACATTGGTTTTTAGTCAAACGCCTTTTTTTTTTTATATATATATATAGTCACAGGAGCTACAAACTCGTCATTTATTTGCACATGGTGCTTGTTCTATTGGTCTTTTTTGTAATTGCATTGTGTTTTTTTTTACCCCTGTGATTCAGAGAAATATTGGATTTTATTTTATCATTAAAGATACTTAACAATATGTACAAAAGATAGTGATGTGAGGTAGAAAAGGATTCACTAAACATGTTAAAAATAATCTATGTAAAATTATCAGTGTTCGTCGAAGCAATCGACAACATTGCTCAGAGCCCAACTTAGAGGGGGGGGCTAGGGTGACTTCAGCCCCGGGAACCAATATCATTTTTGGGCCCTAGCGTCAATTGATAATTCAATAATTAAAGTGGCACTGTGAAATTTTATGATATTATTGTTTGATATTTACAAAACAACGTTTGGTCACGTTTCGTAATGGAATTTAAAATTATTATCTAATCGATAAAACAATAAGCTACCTATTAAATTTCACTATAAAGTCGGCCAAAAGTACTTTGTAATTGGTTTAACCCATCCTGTCGACTAATCGTCAACAGGATGTGTACCTATTAGCCAAGTTAAACACTTGTGTGATTATGCGAGTCTTTGAAAAAAAGACAACCATTATTTTTATAAACGTGGTGCAAACTATGTCCGGCTCTCTTGCCTTTACTTTGCTTCACTTTACTTTCTTTTTTTTAAAATTACATCTAACAAATAATAAGGGCTTCCAAAAATTGTATTGCCCTGGGCTCATATTTCCTAAGTCGGGCACTGACATTACGCTATTTTACAATTAACTTAATTATTAATTGACCGTCGTCAGACGAAAATTGTGCGGCAAATAATGATTTATACACTCATTAAATAATAACTAATAAGTATACTTAGGTATATGACACTTGTCACGACTGAACACTGTTTCCATTACCTACGGAGTGTACCTGCTACTAGCCTACAGGAGCGTTAAGTTTTCCCAATACATTCCAAGTACGTTTTTCAATCCATCATACTGACATTTTATTAAAAAAAAAAATCTTTAATTTAAGCATTTACACGACGTGATATGTTAAGAATATCTTTGTATACAATGTTATAAATCACTGTAGTTTCTAAGAATTGAATTTGTTAGAATCGACACTGAGTTATGTATAAATTAAAACCGTAAAACCGCATTTATTATTTTTTTAAATAATAAATAATTTGGATCGGAACAACACGAGTAACAGTTAGATAATATTTTTAGTAACTATTTGGTTTCTTCATTTGCAGCCTTATATTATAATTAGGCTATAAGATTTTTTTTTTTTTTACAAAATGATTTATGTATGTTTAAAAATAGTCGACTGTTTTAGAAACTAAAATTGAAAAAAATAAGATAAACGAATAGACATAATTATTTGTATATTGTTTTAATTGCAATAAAACATTTAATAGTTTTCGGTGTGAAAAATTAGTGATCACAAATCAAAATGGTTTATTATATTCGAATATTATATTTTTATTGTCTCTAGCTGTTGGCTTTCTAAAGTCAAGGTCAACTAATACGTTTCCTTTTATATATATATATATTTTTTTGTGATTCATTAAGCAACTCTCTTTCAACAAGTAATGAAAACGTCGTCTGTACAGCGTTAACGATTATAATATGTGGCGGTGATATCGTTACATTAATCTCGTATTAAATTTTCGTGACTCGGTGTGATAATATACGACTTAAAAACGAATTAATGAACCCATTAAATACGCGGACACGAATGCGTGAAATATGTTCCAGGAAAATAATAATAGTACTCGCGTAGTGTAATGTTTCGAATTAACGCCACGTTAAATTTCTCGAATTAATTTAATAATATTACGTGTGCGCCGGGTCGTCGAGTACGAAAACCGAACACGGCCGATGGGAAATTATCGCCTGCAACAGGTGTGCCGCAAAGTAGCCGCCACGTGATGTAGTGAGATAAATTATTCGATTTTTTTAAAGATTTTTTTATCCTTCATAAACAATAATAATATTAATAAAACATTCGTCATGTAATAATATTGACCTGATAAATTAAACGCGGGTACGCACGAAAACAAAAAAAAGTGTGCACTTAGCACGTCGGGTGGGATTCGCTTGATGACGGGTGTATTGAATTTTAAAGAAACGTTAAACCATTTCATCAATAAAACGATTATGAACGAAAGAAGTTAATAATATTATAAAGAACAAATGAAAAAAATAAATAAAAAATGTTAGAAAAATGTCCAAAAGTTACATTTCCAAAATTTTCTCACGCCAAAATATTATTTTCTATCTATGTTTAAATTTTCATATAGTTCGGATGAAAAAATGATGGTTTCCGGGTCAAATTATGGGTAGTTATTTTCCAAAAAAAAAAAAAAAAGAAGAAATTGAAGAATTATGAAATTCAAAAAACGACATCTCAAAAGTACCATTTAGAGGCAAATTAGGTTTCAAAAAGTTTCTGATCGAAACTTTTGGACAAGTATTTCCATACGGAAAGTCGTACACAGAAAAAAAATAAACATCATTGTAAAAACGCCAACTTCTTCACTTCGTTCAGAAACTAAAAATAATGATAAAAAAAAAAAAAATAGAATACACTCGGAAATTATCTCATTTGTGCACATTTGTCGATCGCGCGTGGTGTGGTAAAACGGAAGTACACCGCCGCCGCCGCCGATGGTCACACCTGCTGCTGCCGCTGCTGCTACGGCAGAGGTGAAGTTCACACTTGCATTCCGACACTCGACGCGCGGTCATGCAGACGCTCGCACAAAATATAATAATATAATACGTGTAAACAACAACCGTCTTTTTTTTTTTTTCGGTCAAATTGTCCTTGACAATAATTTTTACGGTATACCCGACGTGTGCATCGGATGATGACTTCGACGACGACGGTTCATTTGCATTATTCCGCTATTATTATTACAGTACACTCGGCGACGGTTCATTATATATATATGTATATATATATATATGCGTTAGAAGGTCAGCAGACGAGACCAGATTCACGCGCGAACGTTATTATTCATAAATTAAAAAAAAATATGTGGTCAATGAACCTTTTAAAAGACGTGGAAAAAAAAGCGACTATTTTTTTTTTTTTCCAAACTCGTTTTGCCGAAAGAAAGTTCGTCACAGCCGAATTACCTGTGTGCAGGTAAACCGTTTTTTTTTCCTCTCCTGCACACGCGTCGTCTGAACGACATATTGTGTTGTTCAGTGTTTAGCGTAAAATATCGTAACGCGGCGAATTTGGAAGAAAAACGCGCGTGTTCGCATGTAACGTTCGCCCTCCGCTCTCTTTCCCGCGTAAACGAACCCACGCACACGACCCACGTACGGTTAGTGCGTTCGTAAGTCCGACACAAAAACGGTGTCAATAACGTGCCCGCTGAACTATTAAGTGTTGTCGATAAAACGGTGATGGTTGAGTAACAGCATTAGAACGTACATCATAGCTTGGGTTTGCTAAAAAAACAAACATATTATATGCGCGAAATAATTTTTATTTTATTAAAATCGTGCACTGACATATTGATATTTTATTTAAAGTATGTAACTGTTTTTTTTTTACTGACCACATAAAATATAATAATTATTATTATTAGTGGCGTTTAAGTGTAAATATATCCGAAAAAATTATTGATCGATTCAACGCTTCTTTGTGCAGGGCCATAATAATTTGTAAAACTTCCCAGGAAAAGTATTTACCTACAGTTAAATAATGTAAACGACACAATTAAACTAAACTGTATATACTAGTGACCACGTTTCAAAATTATATAAAATTAAAAATTTTCTACCTCAGAATACCTAGTCTATTCGCATCGCTATAACTAGAATAAATATTTTGGGGACTTATATATTTATTTGATCGATTTAGCCCCCTCCGTCCCTCGAAAAAAGTTAAAATCTTATGAAATTTTTTGAAAAATCTGTGAGAACCTATGAGTAGTTTTAAGGGGCTTAGCCTCCCTAATTGGGACTTTGACTATTCGACCGTGTTATCCCATTTTTAGTTTGTATGCGTTTGGAAATGCCTTTGTATAACACGCGGTATACGATTACCAATAAGATAATAATATGATCTTTGATTAAAAAGCTACAAACTGCTGAAATATTCTCTAAATAATGTAAAAACTGTAAAACATGCAAATATATGTAAAATAATATTTAGTGCTTAGATTTCTTACATTAAGAACAGTGTAAATATTTGAATCTGTTGTTTTAATAACGAATAGAAAAAAAAAAAAAAAAAGAAATACAAATAATGCCATAAGTCACTAAGCCTACACATAGAAAATTGCACTACAGATATAATCAAGTTTGGTTTATTTATTCACTTTATGTATGACATAATGGTCGAAAAAATATTGCAATCCGAAATCTAGACTTAATAAAACCGCAGCGGAATCATTGCGAATGTCAAGTGAAGTTCACGTGATACGAGCTCACGTTTTCGAATAACTCGATGGATTTTGCAGTGGCGTAGAAGATGACCTAGTCACGAAACACGACGAAAATATTAAAAAAAAAAATGTCTACATAAACATTCGGCAGAATGGTCAGAGAAAGTATAATTTAAACAAGAAAAAATATTGTGTTCTCAAATATTTTGAATCAAAGATTTTTAATCGTAAGATGTAAGAAAAAAAAAATCCGCTTAAAAACTTTAAAAATCATTATGAGACTAGGTACGCAGTTCTTTAAATAATTTTATAACACATTTGACGAGATTCAAAGAGAAAAAGCTTGTTTTCCACAGTCACACCGACGAATACAACTTGTGCGTAGCCGCATAGGCGGCAACTGGCGTTAATTTCAGAGTACGCAAATATTAAATATAAAATATATAGTAAATCTCTCAAAATTAAATTTCACCCTTTGTTAAATTTTTTCCATTTCACTTTGGGAAATTCTTCTTAGACTCATCAGATCAATAATGAAAAAAATATAATAATAACTTAAATATTAAAAAATATAACTATATACTAATATGTTTTATAGTAAAGATTTTTATCAGAAAAAAAAAAACACTTGAATTATTTAAAGTCTGAATAAAAAAATTTTCTGTAATAAATAATTTAATAACAAAATAGAGTTACAACTACAATAACCAAAAAAATCTATAACTATCTATACGAGTACAGTATACTAATGCGTAATATTATGCTTCCCATTACACTTTAAACACAGTAATTCTTTTAAGATTAAAAAAAAAAAACAATTTCAATTTGGCTATTAAAAGAGATAAATATAGAAATTCAAAATCAAAAATTTATCAAATAGTAATTATAATATTATATACTTAATGTTTGTATATAAATATCATATTTTAATATTGTAGTGATTAACTTTCAATAATATTTAGATTTTAAAAAAGAAATACTTACTTAAATATAAATTACATTTTGATAATATTAAGATAAAATACATATTACATAAATATTATTTAATATTGAAATAATGAAATAACGGGTTTTGTAGTTAATTGTTTTAAGGGGGGGGCAAAAGTATATCTTTGCCTTATCTATTAATTCTTTGGGGGTGCAACTGCCCCCTCGTGCACCCCTCAGTTGCCGCCTATGTGTGTAGGTGCCCCAGGGAAACCACTGCGAAAGCGATAAACGTCGAATAATTGTAAAATATTCACAATAAACTATTTTCATTAATCAAGTATCGTTACTTTATTGTATCTCACGTCTTGCACAAACGGTCTCGAGATTTAAACATTAGGTCCGAAATCCGAGTGGAATGCCTTCGGTCACCGTATAAAACCAAAGGATATATTATCATTATTGTATCAGTGTCATTGTCCTCGTTTCATCGCCGTCTTTCTTTTCCTCACTGTGTAGTTGTCCGTCTGTATATAATATAATATTATATATATATTAAATTATATTATACACGTTATACATGTTGTGTATGTACAATGTATGTGCAATGTATATTATACATTCTCATAGTTTTTCCGTCGTCGTGACTGACCGCGCGCAATCACCGTAGTACAAACAGATACCACATTTTATTATTATTATTACCGCTGTTGTGTTGGACAAACGCTCGCTGAGCGCCGTCCCCACACGCTAATGCGATCTGATAATATTATTACATTTTTTCTTATCACCGTCAAACATCATCGCCAGGCTAGGAAACGGGCGCTGCGAAAAACGTGATCGGAAATCCATAAAAATACACCGACACAGACTATTACGTCGCGTCCGTTTTCATATATATATATATATATATATATATCGGAGTCGATGGGGAGGGGGAGGGGGATTTTGAGAGGTTCATTCGTAGTCCTGTCTCACACCTCCGCCACCGTCTAGACTCGAAATCATGTCGATGAATATCGCGCGCAGAGTAATAATAATTATTTTCATTAGACGTTCATAACGTTTGGAAAGTCGATAGATTTTCTTTGAATTCTCCTTTTTAATTATTATCCTTTTTAATGATTCACACTCTTAATTGAAGAGTTATCAAGCCGAATGCATATTGCTTCGGCAATTGACCGGAAACATACCCCAAACGTACTGATCCGAGCACGTTTTCGTTTAGGTGAAAATATTTACAGAGAATTAAAAAGTTAATGTCGTTGTAAAACCACAAGCTCTTTTGTTTCGCTCAGAATCGAAAATTAATTAACCTCCTAGAATTAATTCTGGTTGTACAACAGAAAACTATAATAAAAATGAGATTGGACCGGATCAGCTATTTAGACGAATAGAAACGGACCGGACCGGATATTTTAGAAAAATGTATTTTGAAATCCAGTCCAAATTAATCCAACCAAAAATAAACATAAATGATGATATTTAAAATGTATGCAATTTATAGTAGAAATATATATATATACATATAAAAATTCACTATAAAATATAAATAATTCTATTTTCTAAAAAAAAAAAATAAATAAATAAAATCTTAATCTAATTCGCAGTATGAATATTTTAATGTCTTAAACTAAAATATTGTATAATAGTATAACAAAAGAAAGACCGGACCAGACCACATCTGTGATAATAATGAATGCATTTTAATCAGATCAAACCAAACCCATTCAATAATTATTTATCTAGACCAAATCCAACTCAAGAACAAATAAAATATTTTAACCAGGACCGAACCAAACCCGAGATCTCTAGTGTACACAATTATTATTTAATTTTTGAAAAAAACATTTGTGTCAATAAATTTTTAGTCAGACGCGTAGAGAAAATATACAAACAATAATTATTATTAATTACTCGGAATACTAATTAACGCGCGATAATAAAACATACTTTGCACGATGGGTGTTCTTCGCATGACGGGTGGGATTCTCTTGACGAGTGTATTAAATTTTAATGAAACGATAAATCATTTCTTCAGTAAAATGATTCTGAACGAAGGAAGTTAATGATATAAGAAAAAAAAATGTCCAAAATTTTTTTTCACATTTTCAAAATTTTCTTACGCCAAAATCTTTTTCATAGGATTTTCTATCTATGTTTAAATTTTCATAAAATTCTGATCAAAAAATGATGGTTTTCGAGTCGTTTTTGTCAAATTTTGGGTAGTTTTTTCCAAAAAAAACATTGAA
>JAIPRM010001947.1:0-33559 GCA_025469315.1 Stegophylla sp. TES_Ste_2020 | reverse complement strand
TACAATCTAGAGGCGAATCGGGTTTCAAAAAGTTATTGATCGAAACTTTTGGACAAGTATTTCTATATGAAAAGTTGTACACAGAAAAAAAAAAAAAAAACATCATTGTAAAAACACTAGCTTCTTCACTTTGCTCAGAATCTAAAAAAACAAAAAAATAAAATAAACATCATTGTAAAAACATAAGCTTCTTCACTACGTTCAGAATCTAAAATAAAGTCACATGCAATATACATATGTAATTCATAATTCATAATATAATATTCTTAATTTAACAGATATTGGTATAGTAATATTGTAAAATACAGTGCATATTAGTCAAAATTAATAAAACAAAATCTTATAAAATAAAACAATAACACTAACAATAGAAAAGAAAAAATAAAAATAAATTATAAATTGTGGCAAGTAGCGATATAATATCTCAAACAAACAGCGATAGTCCATTACATTATTTCGTTATAATTTTACTCGCCCAAACGGACTATTATTATTTTTCAGGTCAAAATTGTTACCTTCGCCCAAACATACACACGGGCATTTAACTTTTAAAAACATAAGCATGGTGTTTTTTGTAATGTGAGCAGTAGTATACATTGAAAAAAAAAAAAAAACAAGCTCATTATGAAATGAAGAGGTCGCATGTTGAAAAAAAAAGCAAAATCAAAATTCACGTCACGAATCAAAAAAATTTTGAAAACCACTGTATTGTGTATTCGACGGTGACTGCGGCGGACACATACCTCTACGTAATAATGGATATTGTAACCCGTGGCCGACGACGGGCCCGGGCGTACCGACCGCCGCGCGCATCCCGCCGCCATCCAATCCGGGACCGCGGTCTAGGATCGGCAGACCCCGAGCGGCGCGACGTCATCGGGGCATTGTCGCCGCCGCCGCCTAACCGGTTTCAGTGTCGCCGCGCCACCGGTGTCTGGTAAAAGCGTGGCCGTCGCGCCGCCGCCGCCGCCGGTAACAACGCTCTACATAGTCCCCGACGTTCACTACACTACGACCGTAGCAACGCGCGCGCGCACACGTACCTCTTACGCGAATCGTCGCAGTGCACACAAAAGAAAAGTCCCCGCGATTACCGTTTTCTAAATCGTACATATTTTAATTTTCGAAAATAATATAATTAATAAACAATCGCGATTATTCCAATATATTTTAATTGTTATTGTTATATAACACACCGGACGGGTCGAGGAGAAGCGACTTGACTTGAACTCTGCTGATGATCATCCGCGAGGAGACGACTTCGCGCACGAGACAATATCAAAATAAATTTGTGCAGATCCCCGTGTACGAGAAGAAGACAGAACGCGAAATTCGAGGTACCCCAAAATATAAATATTAAATTTTTATCGCTCGTTTTTTTCCCCCGAAACAAACGGCGCGCGCACAGTTTGATCACCTGAGACACCACGGGGACGAAAACGGCAGCGCGTTTCTCGTTATTGTTGTATTTATAAATTATTATTTTTGTAAATACTAATGTAATAATAATAATCGTTATTGTGTTTACAAAACGCGCCAAACGATGCCCGGTTGACGTCGTCTTGCCGCCTATTTAAGTACTATTACACAGTAACAACAATACGCGTAGCCCGTAGTTCTTATTTTTAGCGCGACGACGGCGTACTGCACAATGCTACCAGGACGACCGTGAGTCTGCCATCCGTCTAGCGCTCCCGACCGCATGGCGCGGGCACGCGGCTCGATCGTCGAAAAAATTCAAAACGCTTCCGGCCGCTAACGGCTAGTACTTGTATTGTATTGTTTCTCGTATAATAATAAATTTAGGGCTACGGACTTTTAGCTCTAAAAAAACTTAAAATATGTATGCATTTATGCTCTAAAAATATGCAAAAATGCTAAAATTCTCTCTTTTATAAAACATAAATTTTACTGTAAAAAAACTCAAAATATTTAAAAATTATATTGTATAATATATTTTAATATGTATCATAAATTCTTCTTTTATTATTTATGAAATTTCTTTTTTGATTTTTTTTAATCTTTATTCTTTTTAAGCTTACATTTAAACAAATAAAAATATCAAATAATATTCAACCTCTTCAGGTATTCAGAGAAAAATTTTCCAATACCAAGAAAACTCAAATTAAATATTGAAAATATGTGAAATATATGCACTTATATCGAAAAAAGAGCTAAATATGCAAAATATGCAAATTAAAGAGAACTGCATACAACTCCTGGTGTTATGAAACGCATTTCTATATTACTTAGCTATGTTTTAAATGATTTTTAAAAAACATGCTAACTCCTATAAGTTCCTAGCCCTAATAATAATTATTATTGTTTTGTCACTATTGTTGTTAATCCGAGAACCTCGTGTTTTTGGTTTCTAGTAAAAAAAAAAATTGCCAGTATTAAGCGCATTTAGAGAAGGATTTAATTATGATGATGAGTAATTTGTAAAACAAAATTATTGTTTCATTAAATGGATATCCAAATGACGGAACAAGTTCCGCTATGACGTATAGTTTAGGTATCCATTTCGCTAAATGTTATTCATATTGTGTAATATCATAT
Source organism: Stegophylla sp. TES_Ste_2020 (assembly GCA_025469315.1). Classification (NCBI taxonomy): domain Eukaryota; kingdom Metazoa; phylum Arthropoda; class Insecta; order Hemiptera; family Aphididae; genus Stegophylla; species Stegophylla sp. TES_Ste_2020. The sequence continues at coordinate 31,000 of JAIPRM010001947.1, read as the reverse complement.
AAATTTATACTACATATAAATGTATTAACATCTATCTACATAGACATTTAAAGCGTGCCCCGTACTACGTAGCTGCAATTGATTTTTTTGAATTTTCACAATTTCTTTCTTTGCATGGAACATGGAACGCATACTACAAGCACACCTAACTTTTTTTCTACATCATTACTTCTCTGAAATTCGGCTTTAAAAGTTCGAAGAATATTTAGTAATATACATACAATATAAGTTTTTCGAGTATTTGTAAAAATACTCGAATTCAATAGTTTACCTATACGAATAAAATATGTATGTAGGTAATACCTACTAGCAAATCTATATAACACGTTGTTTATGTTGTTAACACAATAAAAAATATTGAATAATTCAACATTATTCATTAATAACGTCCACCAGCTGATCTCGGGTTGCGTTTAAAATCTAGGTACTGATCTTTGTAAAACCAGAATATTAGTCTTAGAAATTTGGGTTTATCAAATTATATATCATTTTAGACGAGTTGTTCACGCATATTGATTCGAAGATATTCTAGAATCTAGATGATTATTATATTTATTAGACAGATTAAAAAAACCATCGATAGCGTGACAATTATTATTCTAATAATAAACGAATTCGTTTTAATTTTTACGAAGCGCGAATATTTTACATCCGAGAATGTTCTTTTTTCACATGAAGAGTACCGAAAATGTTTACGTAATTACATTCTGTACACCTGCATATAAAAATTACTAATTAAGCACTGAAATCGGCAGAACTATAATTTTATTGTTCAGACAATATTTATTGTCAATACAATAATCAGACAAACGTATAATATTAAAGGTTTAAACAATATTGTTAATAATAAAGTAATAGTATTATAATGTTGTCCGATAGATTGTTATCGTGGTACATGAAGTAAAGAGTGTTGTAATACTGCTATTAAATACTATTGTTTCGTGAGAAAATTTGATTTGATCGTTCTCATTAAATCATAATAAATTCATCTAAGTTCAATAAACTAATTTTGACAAATCCAAACACACAAACACAATATCACATATAATTCGATTCGTAATTTTAATTAAATTAATTATAGATTCTGGTCATCAAATGTAATAAATAATAAATTTACAAAAGGTATTAACAAAATTTTGTAAAGTCGCAAATATTTTATTGTACAGTGTCAAAAGAATTAAATTGGGCTGATATAGTGTACAAATTTAATGTAATTCATTTTGGTCGTAATCATAACCCAGAATTCAACAGACATCGTAATTATGGGTTTTTTTCTCATACGTCATAATATACTTTTTTGATAACCACAAAAATAATGTACGAGTAAATAAAAATTTATCTTATAAATAGTTCGTGCTATAATTTTAACTAGGTAGGTGCCTTAATAAAATTCGATACCTGTTTAGATATTTCTAAATTTTTAAAATCACGTTGAATAATTAAAATTTGTTTCCTTTGTAATCCTCCTAATTATAGGTAGTCGTATATATTACTATTTTACCGTATTTTTTTTTTTCAAATTGTAGTTATTAAAATAACAAGAACCCCCGAAAATTATTGCATCAGCAATAATTTAAAACAAGTTCAAACTACACATTGGTGTTGTAGAAAATGTAGAAAACTATTTTAAAGAACATTATTATCTAGACAACAATCACACATCCTTGAACAGATAATACACTTTCTGACATTATACCTATATTTTTTTTTTTTTATAAAATATTTTATCAATAATGTGATTAATGATGATTTATAAAAAGAGACCATTATGCCAAAACATCAGATGAATAATTTTTATGATTTGTAATCAATAATTGTAGGTCGTAAAAAAATAGTTTGTTAGCAATTATACCTATTATCAGTATTATTAATTATTATGTAAATGTTTAATGCTGTAATTCAGCCGGTTCGACTTGTAACGATTAATTTCAAGTGATGTGTAATTTTTCTTTTCCCCTGATTTCCTTATATTCCGGTTTTCCCCTATTCCGTGAACGGCTGGGATGGACGCAGAAAAAAAATTCGGGGGGAGGGGTGTTTTGTAAAAAAAAAAATCACTTAATAACGGTAATTGTTGTAAAAAGAAGAATATATTGATTTTAAAAATCCGTGTTTTTTTTTTTTTGACGCTTTTTCTGGTTGAAATACTAGTCCAAAAGTTTCGATCAGTAACTTTATAGGTCCAAAATCGAACCCAAATAGTACTTTTGAGAGGTCATTTTTCAAATTTCTCAATACTTTTTCCAAAAACGCGAAAAAATTGTTAAAAAACAGCAAAATATGCTATTATCGGAATTCCCGTAAAATTGAAAATTAGTTTTTGACTTTACTACTACTACTTTACTATTTAGTAATAGTTTACTAGTACTGTTTAAGGTAAAAAAAAATATTATCATGTTAATTTTGAAAAAGCCGGACACTTTATTATTATTACATAAAAAGTTATTTTTTACTCAGCCAATTTTATATTTCCACTATTAACGGAAAACAAGAAAAAAAAGTATTCGAAAAAATTTTCAAAAACGAATAAAACATAAACATTATTGTTAAAACACTAGCTTCTTCGCTCCACTCAGAATCTATTAATATATAAATATTTTTATTACGCACCTGGAACTAGAATACAATATCGTTTATATAATATCATTGAAGTTACGTTTACGTGTTTCTTTTTCATTTCATAATAAAGAAATACTTTAGAGCAATGTATTATTGTAAACAAAAAAACTAGTAAATAGTAAACATTTATGTTGAATACTTCCTTAAAATCTAACGGTTGTGGTTTTTATTTCCAATTTCCAATAACTTGTATACAGTTAAAAGAAAGTGTGTACTTCGCACGTCGCGATGTTCTTCGCGCGTCGGATGGGATACTCTTGACGGGTATTATTAGTAAATAAATGTATTATTATTAAAAAAAAAAAACAATTATTAGAAAAATGTTTTGCCAAATTAAAATTTTCTCTCGCCAAATTTTAAATTTTCATAAAGTTTAAAACAAAAAAAAGATAGTTTTAAAGTCGTTGTTGTCAAATTTTGGGTAGTTTTCCAAATTTTGAGAAAACTTCTCTTTGAAAAATTACCTCTTTAATATTCCATCTGATTCAAAACTGCTGGTTAAAATGTTTAGACAAGTATTTTTATATGAAAAAGTTTAGAGAAAAAAAAATTAACATCATTGTAAAAACACTAGCTTCTTCGCTCCATTCAGAATATATAATATGTCAATCATAGAATTTTAATTTAAATCAATGGGTCAGGCGTATAGGTTTAGTCATTAATTCAATTGCAAGCTGCTGAACACTTGATGTTTTAAATTTAAATTTTGTGTTTGACTGTCTTTTACATAATGGTGCTTATTTTTCACATCACATAATTATCTCTGGAAAGCCCGTTTTCGTCTTAGTAGATATTGATGACTAGTGTTGCAGCGCTCTCCTCTTTCTACTCGGATTTAATCAAAAAAGTTAAAACATGTTGTGATGCTATTAACCGATGCTGAACTACTTGCATTTGATGCTTCACCTAATCAGTATGTTTTTTTGTCTCGATGATTTATCAATAGGTTTTTTTTTTTTTTTTCAAAATACTTATACTCACACATACGCGCTACACCGGTTTCTCGCTTTGAAGGAAAATAAAAAATTGTTTTACATGCTACTCTGATGGTCGATAATAGGCTTGCTGATGCATCTCGACTATATAATATTTTCTATGCAACCAAAACCTAAACTATTTAACATAATATTAGTCTTATAAGATACATCGGAATGAACAAGTTTAAATAAAATCATAAACGATGAATTTGATATTCTAATTTTGTTTTTTCTGTAGGTATACATGAAGATAGGTAATGTTTTAACTGCTTAAATAATTTATTTTCCTAAAAATTAAAATCGCGTATATTATGTGTATATATGTTTGAATTTTTGAATTTATTAATAAATGAACATTGCACCAAATCTTTATTCGTTAAAAATCAATGTGAATATATTATTACTTTTCTTAAGTTTGACTCTCGGATGTAACACGTGTGTTTCTCTTAGTATTAGATATGATTTAAATTTTGAGTTATTATTCAATATGATTTGCATTAATATATGTATATAAATATGTATACTATATGAGTATGTTACCCATGAATTTTATTTTAAAAATGAAAATATTAATAATTTTAAAGTGGATGAAGTCAATAGTTCATTAATGAGGTTATTGTTAGTTTACAATTAAACTTGAATATAGTTTATTTGGGTATTTTAAATGTATATAAAAAATAAAAATAAAAGTAGCGTAAAAATACATTTTGTAATCGGAAGTTCTCGATTATTATTTTTATAGTAAATTTGATTACTTTAACTATTGCGTTAATTCCTTCAACCGTCCTATAATAAACATCGAATTAAATGAAGGTCTTTTTATAATACAAATAATAATAATAATAATAATTTAAAATCGGCTGCGTTCTAACAACCCACGTTCAAATTTGAAGTGTTTGCATCCGTCGAAATTTAATCAAATTCGCAACTCGGCGCTACTGGCAGTCTTTTTTTAATGACCGTGTTTCCGTCTATTATTATAATTTACAATATACCCTCTAAAACATAAATAAAATTGTATTAATTTAAGTTCCAACTGCATATAAATTATGCCATTGTGGGCTGTAAAGTGTAAAGTTTATGACAAAGCAATTTATTTATGTGTCATTATTTATTAAATAAGTACTTACACCAGCGTTTCTCAAACGCTGATGGGCCTCGACCTTCTGGTGGGTCGCAAGGAGTATTTGAAATGCATATTTTCTAAAAAATCTATATTTTTTACTGAATGGTGATCAATGATCATCAAATGATACAGTTTCGTGTTTGTAATAAAATTATATTCATTTATTATCCAATAATTAATATGTAATAAACTAATTTTGTGTTTTAGAACTGCCATTTTATCCTATAAATGTAATCCCTGCTATAAAACCCACTGTAAATGTGGGTCGTAATAGATTTTTGGGGGGAAATTTGGATCGTGGTCCCAAAAAGATTGAGAACCACTGATTTACACATTTAACAAAAGCCGAACATACTTCGCGCCATGGGTATTCTTTGCTCCTCAAGTGAGACTTGGTGGATGTGTTCTATTATCTTGAAAATAGGAAAAACATTTTATTATGAGGAAAAAAAATGTTAGAACAAAAATTTCACATTTTCAGAATTTTCTTTCGCCATAATATTTCCAATACTATTGTCTATCCATATTTAAATTTTCTTAGAGTTTGGATTGGAAAAAAGTTTTAAAAGCGTTTTTATTAAATTTTGAGAAGTTTTCCAACATTTTAGAGAAACCTTGAAAATTTCGAAAAATTACCTTCTTGAGCAAAGTTCTGATTCATAAAGTTTCTGGTTGAAAGTTTTGGAGTAAAGTATTTCTTTACGAAAACGTGTACACAAAAAAAGGCTTAGAATCTAAAATAAATAAAATAATGAACATTAGTGGAAAAACACTAGCTTCAAAATGTAAAATATGAAGTGGTACCTAAGTAGTTTTTGGGCACGGAGAGGAAGAAATACAGTTATTTCTTCTATACTATGCATTCGATTAGACACGTGCTCGCATTGCGTTAGCTATCAGTCTCAAATACCATAATGTACCTATACGTACAAATAAATGTTATCTCCTTAATACGCCTTCACACATTACACGTATTTACATTATTTATAACTCTGTGTATAGTCAATAAAATAATCTCTTTGTGAGTTCGAGGTCATAAACGTACAATTGAAAACTGTTGGGGGCATCACGCGATGTCCGATTTACGAGTCACCATTGGCTCACTGAATTATCTGTGTATGTGGTGATATTTTCAAAAGTGCACTTAATATACTCAATTTATATTTATTTTTTATGCATTTAAAATCATAATATTTGTCATCCTTTCGCGGTAAATTAAGCAAACAACACTTAATGCATCAGGTTAGGTTAGGTGAAGATTTAACTCGCGTATGTCTACAAGAATAAGTAGGTATTAATTACTATAAACTAATAATTCATACTAAGTGATTTTTTCTGAACTAGCATACAATGTAGGACTCATGTATAGTTGCCTTTTCAACATTTTTTTATCTAATTTTCAGATTTATATAGCTTAGTAAGATTTATACATTTTTTTCATGCATTTATGAGTTCAATCTAAAAATGATTAATTTAAATTCAGTATTTTTCAGATTTTACACAATTTCTATGATTTTTTTTTTTTATATTTTCGCTATTATAGATTCTGAACGAGTGGAAATAGCTGTGCTAGTGCTTCTACAATGATGTTTATTATTATTATTATTATTATTATTTTTATTTTTTATTTTACCTGTTTACACTTTTTCTCATAGAAATACTTGTCCAAAAGTCTCGATAAGAAATTTTTTGTTAACTGGATTTGCTTCTAGTTAGTACTTTAAAGATAAGACTCAGAAACCATTATTTTTTGATCCAAATTTTGAAAATGTGAAAAAAAAATTTGACTTTTCTAACACTTTTTTTTTCATTAATAATTTTTTTCTTTTATTAATTTATTAGACACAAAAAAAAAAATGTACAAGTAAAGTAAAGTCAGACAAGAAAGCTGGACATACTCGCACACGGATATTCTTCGCTCCTTGGGTTAGATACTCTTGGTGGGTGTGTTGAAAATGACGACTATTGTTGTTCTTTATATTATTAACTTCCTTCGTTCAGAATCGTCTTACTGAAAAAATTATTTTTCATTTCTTTAAAATTCTACATGCCTACCAAGAGTATCTGACCCGAGGAGTGAAGAATATCCGTGGTGCAAAGTATGTGGTGCAAAGTATGCAAAGTATAACCGACTACTAACGTCCGAGAACGATTCTAAACGAAGTACAATGAACAGTTTTTTATTACTTTTTTTATTAGATTTGTTTTTTAGTAAACGCAAAATGAAAGTATAAATGATTTGTGAAAATTGCAAATGTCTTATCCGAAATTCATAAATTATAATTAAATTATTAAATGATCTATTTCGCCATAATTAGACCATTAAAGTACTTATTAAAAAAATGCACTTAATAGATGTTTATAAAATGTTATGTAGAGCTAGTGGCAACTACAAGTGAGCTTTTACAAAATTTCGATTTTAAATTGTATGCGAAAAAAGAAAAAAAGAAGGTTCCTGATCGTTCTAAATAATTGTTCTCAGTACTGCGTAGTTGTGTTTGTGTTATGAATACATGCATAATACACTATGGGTGTCGAGAAGAACCTCGAGTGTCGTTCAAAATCTTTTCGTAATAACCTCATCAGCTGTAAATTTTCCTTTTCGAAAACTAAACCGGTTTGGCTAAATCCCGTCAGATAGTTCTAAATGCAGGTTATATACAGTCTTCGGAATAGGATCCACTTAAATAAATATCAACCTGAATTATAACTTCCTGACGGTGCCGACAGAGCCCGAAAACTCGACGGGTGATCCGGGTCTCTTGTTGTATACACAAGAACGGTCAGGTTTGTCGTCGCTTCCATTTATAAAAAAAAAAGTAAAAGGAAATACTGTAGACTCCCGCGTACAAATACTTGTTGTGCTAAACCGTCGTAGGCCGAGTCGTGGAATGTTGTACCACCCCCTATATAGAAAAAAAAACAATTAAGACACTTTTCATACAACATTTCTGTTTATTTGCAAATGAAAATAAAACATTCCTGTGACATTATTACACACGTTATGTAAAATGACAAAATATCCAATTGTAAAGTATTTATTAATATTATATAAATAATAAAACGGAAGACAAATGTTTATTTGAAGTCATTGTTTAGTACATAATACGATATAATTGGTGACTTGGTTATTTGTACAATATTTAAATTGTATGTTGTACGTGCGTATATACTAACCTAACCTATGGCTATATTTGTATGCAATAATGATACAAATTATGTGCGACTCGCTTGAAATACTTGATTAATATGTTCCTTCTTCACACATATACTCACACACGTACATGTACACATTTTAAGTGTGTTTTTGTGTTTTTAGTATGCGTTATTAAATTTTCTCAAAATTGTAAAAATAAGCATGTATTGTTTATTTCTTTTAAAAATACAAAATTGTATTTTGCGGGCAAGATATGGCCTACACCGCAGGATTGAACTGAACACCCAGTGGTAGCCCAGAGAAAAGTATATTCTTTAGCCTCTGGGTTATTTCAATTTGAAAAACGAGTTATTTTACCAGATTTTTTTTTATTTGTCTAAAAACGATATTTTACGTTCGTTAAACTTACACCGTCTTTATTTATTTTTAAGGATAATTGTAGAATAAATTTATAAACGTTTTATAGGTTATTTACTTAGCACAAAAAACTCGCATAAATCAATATGTATGCATAGTTAATGGTCTGGTATTTTTCAAAACCGTTCGAATAGCAAGTAAACTGTTAAGTAACACAATAATTATTGGATCTTGACGAATTATAATAAATTACAATATTTGAAGAAAACTGTTATCTAATGTTTACCTATAAATCCAATATAATCGATAAAACCAAATATTTAAATTTGAACTAGTATTTAGTGGATTTAGGGTTACACAAAAACGGAAGAAGAAAAAACGTGCCAAATATATATATATATAACATGTTTTCGACATTTTCTTTTAGATATTTCCGAGAAGAAAAAAACTGGACAAACTTTATTGAGATGGAATTCACTGTTTTTAATTTCAGAGTTGAACGAAGAAGTTAATGATTTTACAATTGTATTTTTCTTTTAAATATTTATGACACTTTTTCCCCTCGAAAAGTATTTTAGATCAGTACGTGTAGTTTCCCCCCCCCAAAAAAAAAAAAAAATTGAGAATTGAAAAATTCTAAACACAACTAGATCTAATGTCACAACTAGAGGCAAATTCGGTTTCAAAATGTTTTTGATCGAGATTTTAGATAGTATTTCTATACGAAAAAGTGTTTACAGAAAAAAAAAAATTTAAAAATAAACATCAATGTGAAAACACTGACTTCTTCACTTCGTTCAGAATCTAAAATGATCGTTTATTAAAAGTTTGAATAACAATAAATATTTAAAATTGTTACATTATTATTATTATTATTGATATCATTGCACTATTTAATTTTCCCTCCGTTTTTTCCCGATTAAAACAAATGAATCATACAACAATAAAATTTCACTATTATTAAAATGATATGACCTCCTAAAATATATTCTACTAGTCTACACTATGCTATGATGAATATTTTGAACGAGTTATCAAATATTATTACAAAATAAATTGAATAAATGATTCTACAGTAAGTAATGTGAGAGGAAGTAGAAAATTGATACCTATTTCACTTATCTCTTTTGCAATTGTTATTATTGTGCCATTTAATGTTTATATTATATTCATTTATATGGTTGTTAGCGGAAATTGTAGCCAATTATATTTTATTTAATCATAACAATGTACATTGTACATTATTATTTAAATATAACAGTTTATTTTATTAAACAACAACCAATAAAAATATTACATAATTTAATATGTGTATATATCTGTTATACACTGGCATGTACAAGTAGATGTATATCAGCATATAAATGTTCTATTTATGGTATATTAATATCGGTTAATATAATAATTTATATAATAGGGTAATAGGTAATAAATAATAATAGTGTACAAAATAGCGAAGCATACCTTATCTATTTTCATCTACAATATCATTAAAATCTAAAAAAAAAAAATCGTGCCCCATCAAGTGGTAGTAAAATATCCGATAAATACCAAATTTTATTTTTAAAACCCGGACATACTTCGCACCATGGGTATTCTTCGCTCCTCGGTTGGGACTTGGTGGATGTGAAAAAATTTAAACAAAATCGTTTCTTCAATAAAACGGTTCTGAGTGGAGCTTCTGTTTATATAATACAATTTTACTTAAAAATTATAATGTTTAATAAAATATAAAAATAAAATATTTTGAGCCCAGCCAATTTCATTGCATTGTTAACTGGGAACAGGATAAAAGAATTAATGAGAAAATAAAGTGTTAGAAAAAAAATTTCGAAACTATTTTAGATTAAAATAAGATAGTTTTCGTGGCTTTTTGTCAAATTTCGAGCAAGTTTCCCCAAATTTTAAGAAAACTATTGAGAATTTCGAAAAATTACCTCTCTAAAGTACCTACTATCTTGACATAAATTGTGATTCAAAAAAATGCTGTAAAAATTAAAATATTTGACGTAAAACGGATCGTTTCAAATAAATCAAATCCTACATTTTCTATTACTTTCTCTATTTCTTTCGCGTATCCCCTAAGATTCTCTCGCGTACTATAAACGTCTATATTTGTATTTTTGATGAAAAAAATGTTTATCTGCCAATTAAATTTCATCTTTAAGTTGTATATATATATAAAACAATAGATACAGATATTGCTACAACATACTCAGCAACAATATACATAATAATGAGTGCTTCATTAATGTAGTAACTCATGGCATGTTTACAGGTGTTTCTAGGTATGTGCAATGTACATAGCAACCGTTAACACGCCTATGATTACACTGTTAAAATATATTAGTATAACATAGGTATTTAGTTTTTTTAATAATTTAAACGACTCTAATTATTTAACATACTCTACATATTTTAGATTCTGAACGAAGTGAAGAAGCTAATGTTTTTACAATGATGTTTATTATTTTATTTTATTTATTTTTCTGTTAACACTTTTTCGTATGGAAATATTTGTCCAAAAGTCTCTATCAGCCATTTTTTTAAAACCGAATTTACCTCTAGTTGGTATGTTAAAGAGGTTATTTTTTGAATTTCTCAATTTCTCAATTTTTTTTTTCGAGGGGGAGGGGGAACTACCCAAATCTTGACAAAAAAAACTAGGAAACCATCATTTTTTGATTCAAACCTTATGAAAATTCAAACATAGATAGACAATAATATGCTAAATATTTTGGCGCAAAAAAATCTTGAAAATGTGCAAAAAAAAATTTGGACATTTTTATCCAACACATTTTTTCTCATTCATTTTTTCGCCATTCTTTATTTATCAGATTAAAAAAAAAAAAAGAAAAAACGAAAGCAAAGTAAAGCATAGACAAGAAAGCCGGACATACTTGGCACCACGGATATATTTCGTTCTTCGGGTCAGATACTCATGGTGGGTGTGTTGAAAATGACGATTATTATTGTTCTTTATTAATTTCCTTCGTTCATAATTATTGTCTTATCGAAGAAATGTTTCATGTCTATACTTTATTTTAATTTACTTTTTAATATCGCAGCTGTTGAAAGTGCATTTAATGATGTATATAATATGATGAATTATATTAATTATATATAGGTAAACAAATAGTAATTATTGTATTTTATTAAACTGCAACTTTTAAGACACGCAGGTACTTTAAAATTATATATTGACATTGACACATGTTATAGATAACAATGTGCATGTAAATATTAAAAAAAAAAAAAAAAAAAAATCAATGATAGCTTTATAAAAATTAACATTTACATTTTTAAACACTTCAGGATCAGAAGAACAACGACAGATTTATATGTTGTTATTTGTTATTTATCTATCACTATTTATAACCCATCTAAGATCTAAGTCTCGGGAATTTTACTATCAAATGGAAAAACAAAAGATGTAAATATTTAACATGAAAATTAAAATGATATTTCAACTTAACAAACTACGTATAAATTTTATATGAAATTATTGAAAATCGAATTTCACAGTATTGTCGTCGTGAACGAATGATGGTATCGAGGTGAACGTTTTCGGGAAGCAACTACACGTAATGACAGCGATGTCCGGAACAATGACCGTAATTCAAACCGTTCAGCCGCCGGTGACCGAATGCAAACTTTACAAAAGACGATGGCCAATGTTGGCTCTATTCGTTCTGTGTTCAATGGCCAATGCGGTACAATGGATACAGTACAGCATCATATCCGACGTCATCCAACACTTTTATGACGTTCAGCTTGAAACGGTCAGTTTAACGTCCGTCGTGTACATGATCACCTACATTCCACTCGTTTTCCCCGCATCATGGGTACTCGACAAAAAGGTAAATTTAATTTTTAATTCGAACTCTAAACATTGATCACTAAACTATAACGTAATATGCAACAAAGTAGATACGCATAATATGCGCTTGAGACTTTTGAACGCCATTTACTCGTTTGAAAAAAAAAATAAAATTACATTTTTGAATCATTTTGAACGCCTTTTAGATTCTCAGCGAAGCAAAGAAGCTTATGATTTTAAAATTATGTTTTTTTTTTTTTTTTTATTACACTCTGAATGCAGTGAAGAAGCTAAATGTCTTTACAATGACGTTTATTTATTTATTTATTTTTTTTTTTTTGTATGGAAATACTTGTCCAAAAGTCTCGACCAACAACTTATCGAAACCAAATTTGCCTCTAGATGGTTCTTTACAGTGGTAATTTTTTGAATTTCTCAATTATTAAATTTTTTAGAAGGGGAAAACTACCCTAAAATTTGCTAAAAAAAGACTAGGAAATCATCATTTTTGGATCACAACTTTATGAAAATTTAAAATTAGATAGAGAATAATATGAAAAACATTTTGGCGTAAGAAAATTTGAAAACTTGAAGAAAAAAAATTTTCGGCATTTTTCCAACACTTCTTTTCCTCAATATTTTCCCCCCTTTTCTTTATTTATTAAATAAAAAAATAAAATAGAGTAAAGTCTAGACAAAAAATCCGAGCATAATTCGCACCGCGGATATTCTTCGCTAATTGGGTTAGATACTCTTGGTAGGCGTTTTGAATCTAGAGGCGAATTTGGTTTCAAAAAATAACCGATCGAGACTTTTGAACAAGTATTTCCTTACGAAAATGTGTTTACAGAAAATTAATAAAAAAATTAACATCATTGTAAAAACACTAGCTTAATTGAATAAAGCTAAAAATATTGAAATTGAAGTATAATCCAACAAATTAACATTGACCAACAAATGACCAAACAAATTTGTTGAATAGGTTCCGTTGATGATTGTTAATTTTGCGCCGCTAACTTCACGGACGTAGTTATACGCTTGAAAAGATCCAAATAATTTATAGACTAAAATAGAAACGTTTATGTTGACACTGTTGACAATATTGATAACATTTTGAATAAAATTATTTGATAAAATAGTACTGACCGTAGCCCCCAAATTCCAAGGAAATGACACTCATAAATACAAAATTTCATAATTTATGTACTTAATAACAATAATAATCTATAAACATGTGCTAAAGAGATGATGGATTTTACCTATTTGCCTTACGCATCATCCTAATTATTGGCTAATTTTCTAAATAACTATATTGCAATTAGGATAAAAAATAGAGGTACCTACCTAGGCAGAATTATGAATTGATGAAAATAGGCTTTGATGATTTGGCTAAGACATTTTAATTGAAAAATTTGGATACGATTTCTATAATATTTTATGTGTTTTCGTGTGTGCATTATTGTATAGGGTCTCCGCGTGGCTATGGTAGCCGGTGCGTTTGGCACGATGGTCGGCGCCTGGCTCAAAGTCCTGTCTTCCAAACCAGAGCGATTTTACATGACCATGATTGGCCAAACAGTCGCGGCCTGTTCGCAAGTGTTCATATTGAACTTACCGGCACGTTTGGCGGCCGTGTGGTTCGGCCCGTCGGAAATCTCCACGGCGTGTTCCATCGGAGTGTTCGGAAATCAGGTAAACGTCTGGCATTGTATTACGATCATGAATAGGGACTTAATTTGAGTTTTCTTGGTATTGGAAAATTTTTCCCTGAATAACTGAAGAGATTGAATGTTATTTGATATTTTTATTTGTATTTAATTGTAAGCTTAAAAAGAATAAAGATTTAAAAAAAAAAAGAAGAAATTTCATAAATAATATAAGAAGAATTAATAATACATATTAAAATGAATATATTATACAATACAATTTTTAAATATTTTAAGTTTTTACAGTAAAATTTATGTTTTATCAGAGATTATTTTAGCATTTTCGCATATTTTTAGAGCATATTTCGTAGATTTCATAGCATATTTGGTACATTTTTAGAGCATAAATGCATACATATTTTAGGTTTTTTTTTAGATCTATAAATCCCTAGTCCTAATCATGAATAATATAGATCTTAACTTTATTCATGGTCACGATTTATCGGTGGTGTGACTAGAAAGTGAATCAGATGGTGGTGCATTGGTAATCCAAGTATCACCGATTTTTTTTGGAGGAGAGGGTGGGGGGTCCACAGTGAAAAATCCGTCCTCGAGGCCAAAAACACTTGAGTGTAATTTGAAATTCATAATATACTCTGTGTGCCCTAATGTATGAAGTTACGCCACTACCGATTTATCATTACCATATAAAATGACGACCGGCTTACTGTTACATAAACTATATTGTTTGTATTTCCTCTTAGCTCGGCGTAGCGTTTGGTTTCGTACTGCCTCCGTTACTAGTACAGAAAAGCGATGACTTTCAAGCCATGGCTTCTGGTCTGTCCAAGATGTTTTATGGCACTGCCATATTTTCAACCTTAGTGTTCGTATTGATATTTATATGTAAGTAAAAAAAAAAATATATATATATATATTAATCGTATATTTTTGTCACAGAAAACCTACTTATATTTTATTACTGTTTGAACGTCTTGTTAATATAATATTTATAGCATAAATTCCTACGACTTCAGTTTATTTTTTTTATTACAACTCTTTTAATACCAATAATTGTATTAACCTATTTTATTAATTTATTATGTTAACCTATTATAATCTTTTCGATTTTTCCGTCTAGTCGTCAAGGCAATGCCTACGTTACCGCCGAGTTTGGCTCAAGCAAATCAGAGGTCGACCAACAACAACGACCCAATGAACTTTATCAGGTCTTTGTGGAGACTAATTGGTAACTACGGATTCGTGTTGCTCTTACTATCGTATGGAATGAACGTCGGGTCGTTTTATGCAATTTCAACGTTACTGAGTCCGATTATAATGGAGCATTTCCCAGTAAGTATTTACTAAATATTAATGTATTTTTTTTTTTTTTTTTTTTTTCATTCAAGCATTCTAAAATATTTTATATCTAACGTCAACAATGTTTTAGTTTTTCATAAATCATTTGAAAATTCCTGTTATAATATTTGAAATGAGGAAATCTAATATGTACAAAGGCAAAATATATCATATGTATTTCTGTGTAGAACATAGGTGCAATGTTACGCTTTGACTGTGACCGGTGTTATTTTGTACTCGTTGTTCACTGCAATTTTGAATAAGTGTATAAGAGTGATTTGTTGTGTAAAATGTTGTGTATTCAACTGGTATTTTTGAAAGAAAAATAAGTAAAACAAACAACTACTTAGTTTATATTTTTATAAATGATTTAAATAGTAGTAGATATAATAAAAGTAATTAGGTATGTAATAACTAATAATGTATGGAAATAAATTAATATGGTTTTTATGTTTGCCTTTATTTTGTCTTCAATTTTGAATATATAAGTAAAAAAAAAAAGGAAATTTACGTTTTGGTCCTCAAATTATCATTTTTTTTAAATATATGGCCCGTTGGTAATTTGAGTTTGAAACCACTGACTTATAGTATACCTATATGTACCACCTACCCGTTTCATTTCTCACATTGACGATGAACGATTACGATTTGTGTGACCGCAGGAAAACAATACAGATGCGGGCAAAATAGGTTTATCAATCGTACTTGCAGGAATGGTTGGTTCAGTTGTGTGTGGTTTCATTTTAGACAAGACTCACATGTTTAAGTAAGTTACATAAAATTATGAATGTAAAAATATGTCTTCTATTATTATTACAATCTGTATTAATTAAACATTATTTTCTTCAATTTTAGAGAAACATCGCTCGTCATATATGCTTGTTCCCTCTTTGGCATGGTCATCTACACATTATCACTGTCCTCCAATCATATGTCCGTCGTATACATCTCATCAATCTTACTTGGGTAAGCAATAAAATACAACAATTGTCTTATCATAGACAAACAATATTTTTTCTTTTATCAGAGACTTCCAATGTTTTATACTATATGTCCCCCTTTTAAATTGGTAAAAAGTTTTTTTTTAATAAAATCTCACCCTCCCATGGTGAAATATATTTTCAAGGGAGGAGGAGGTATCAAAGATAATTTTTATCGTTATTATACTTATCCTTAATTATTTGAAATTATTCGCTTTTGTAATAATCACAAAAAATTTAATAAAACTTGGTTTACATGGAGACCCAGTACAATTTGATAAATGTAATAACTTTTTTTCTTGAAAACTATTACTACAGAACTACAACAATACATTTTTTTTTTTTTAGAACCTAAATTTTCAAATTCAAAATTTTATTTACAGTTTTAGAAAAAATTTTAAATAGCCATTTTGTGAATCTGATTTTTAGAAAAATATTGGTGCTTAAATCTCTAATAAAGGTTAATTCATTCATTTTCTATGATTTTTTTGATTTTGAAAATAATTTAATAATATTAATGAACACTAAATATTAATATTAATATTTAAATAATATACACCAATAATTGACATCATAATATTATGACGTATTTGACAACATAATTAAATTATTTGCAAACTTAAAAAAATCATAAAAATGAAATGATTAACCTTTATTAGGGAATTAAGCACCAATATATTTCTAAAAATCAGGTTTCCAAAATGGCTATTTTAATTTTCTTCCAAAACTGTAGTATAAAATTTAAAATTTGAAAATTAGTACCTAAATATATATATACATATATACTTTATTACTTTAGCGCAATACTGTAGTAATAATTTAAAAAATAAATAAATAAAATAAAAATTATAGAACAAAAGTAATAGCATTTGTCAAATTGTACTGAAATAATTTGTATAGTTTTAGTTTTACTCTGTGCATAGTTTTAGGCCAGTCACTTTTATTTTACTTTGAAATCATTTTTAATGAAATTAAATTTCACCGTTCCTCCTAAAAATGCATTTAAACCTAACCTAAACAATGCTCCCATACTAAGAAACACTGTTCTATATTATACGATAATGTTTACAGATTTTTCATGACTGGTTATTTACCCGTTGGATACGAATTAGCAGCTGAACTCACTTATCCAGAATCCGAGGGAACGTCAAGCGGGATGCTAAATGCTGTAGTACAACTGTTTGGCATTATTTTCACAAATATCTACGTGTGGATATTCAATTCTGCCGGAGATATTAAAGCCAACATTTTTTTGGCTGCTACACTGATGATAGGAACAGGCTTGACTGCCATGATACCATCAGACTTGCGGCGGCAAGCAGCCCAAGAAAAGAAGTCTTTGATTAATTAAATCTGTTTTAAAGTTTAAGTTTTTGGCTCAAGTATTTGTGATTTAATTATGACAACGTATTACATAAGTTATATTAATTTATATTGTGGATCTGATAATATATTCCGCACTTGCCTAGACAGGAATTCCATATTTTAGTGAAATATTAAGTAACTATTTTTTCCATTATTGGAAATATATAATATTTATACATAATATTTATTTGATATTCATTGTTTTAAAATAATTTTATCATAGTAATATTTACAAATATTTTTATTTTATAATTTAACTTGTTAATAGAGAATATTTTTAATTTAAATATATTTATATATATATATATATATATATATATATTTTTCAATTTTTGTTATTACAACAAAAGTCACGTGTATGTTCATGTGTACAAGCAAAAATATCTAAGTATAGCTTAATCAACATTTTCTATACTTTCTTCACCACTGCCCTACCTCACCAGCACAAAAAATGGTCAGACTAATATAAAATAGTAATTGTTTTTTAATTTTGAGTGATGGTTAAAAAATAAAATTATTATTAATATCTATTCAAGATTCCAGTTCTTAACGTATTTTTCATTATTAGATCTAAACTAGCAGACAAGTACCAAATAATAATTAATACAATAAAAATAGAAATTCGGAGTAGCTACATACAATAAGTATCTTGGTTTCCTTTCTAGTCAATTCCCTTTTAATCAAATTAAACAGAATAAAATCCTTTATTTAACCTCATGTATTTAATCATACATAGTATAGTAAACATATTTACATTATCAGTTGAGTTTTCAGTTAAAGAAAAAAGAAAACAAAGATAAGTAAATTATAAACAAAAAAAACGGACATACTTTGCACCTTGAGTATTCTTGGCGCCTCGAGTCAGATACTCTTGGTGGATGTGTTGAATTTTAAAGAAATAATAAATTATTTCTTCAATCTAACGATTCTGAGTGAAGTATGTTAATAATTTAAATAACAATAATAGCCGTCATTTTTAACTCGCACCAAGAGTATTTGACCCGATGAGAGAAGAATACTCTTGATGTGATGTCCGGCTCTCTAGTCTGTACTTTATTTTACTTTTTTTTTCGAATAAATAAAGAAAATAAAGTGTCAGAAAGATATTTTTCTTTTTACATTTTCAAAATTTTCTTGTGCCAAAATATTTCTCATATTATTGTGTATCTAAGTTTGAATTTTCCTAA
Source organism: Stegophylla sp. TES_Ste_2020 (assembly GCA_025469315.1). NCBI lineage: Eukaryota > Metazoa > Arthropoda > Insecta > Hemiptera > Aphididae > Stegophylla > Stegophylla sp. TES_Ste_2020. The sequence continues at coordinate 12,407 of JAIPRM010001947.1, read as the reverse complement.
AGTTTGGATTAAAAAAAGATAGTTTTCCTAGTTTTTTTTTTGATCAAATTTTGAGATAAAAATTGAGAATTTCGTATAACGTTTCTAAAGTACCATAAAGAGGAAACTTTGGTTTCAAAAAGTAGTTGATCAAAACTTTTGGACAAGTGTTTCCATAAAAAATAATATTTACAAACAATAAAAACAAACATCATTGTAAAAACACTAACTTCTTCACTGCACTCGGAATCTAAAATTAAGAACATATTTCAGCATTTTTGAATATTTAAAAAGCATATTTGTGACATGTTAGATCAGCGTTTCTCAAAGTGTGAGTCACAACCTACTGGTGGGTCGCGAATCAATTTTCGAAGGTCGCAAGAAATTGTATTAAATGTACATAGATTATCAAAAATGTATGTTTCTAAAGAAATTTCACTGTCAAAACGATGAAGTGGCACATTTGCATATATTTGTAAAATTATATTCTATGTAATAAAAGTATTGAGCAAATGTTGTTTTTAAAAAAACTACTTTTGTGTCCTATATTATAATATGTCAAATCATGTGGGTCGCGATAGGTTTTTGAGGAAAAATCAGGATCGTAATACTAAAAAGCCACTGAGAACCACTGTGTCAGAGCATAAATTCGTGCAAAATTAAAGGTTTCCTAGAGCTATAACCCTAATAATAATTTAAACTTATTGTGTAATACGAAGATGACAAATAGAATTTGTGATTTGTGTGCCAATAAAAAATGTAATGCGATTTTTTTGCTCGTACCAGTTGCCGTTTTTCTGGATACATATATTATTATAACTGTATAACACATATGTTGATAATCGGTGAAAATTTCAAACTTTTTAACACCATTATTTTTGGCAGTACTACTGAGCAAATAAAATCAATTTTTGTTAAATCCATACGAGGAAACTCTAGTGTGTGACATTTTCAATTAAACTATTTTCCGTTTTTTTCATCAATACCTTTGAGAATTTTGAAAAATGATCTCATCAGACTATCAATCAAAATAAATAGTCGTTCTAAAGAGATGCAAAAACTTTTAGTTAAGTTTTATTTCCCTGAATTATTATGGTATTATGCATACAAAAAAAAAAAAAAAACAAGTATTAAGTTTATACAGTGATTTACATAAATTATTTTAAATTAAAAATATGTTTTACAGTAAAAGCATTCTGTTATTGAAAAATCAAAAAATAGTATTTGTACTATGACACCGTTACTAACTCTTTCACAGAAATAAATAAAATGTAACGATTAAATAAATAGTCCACTATTGCAATTTAATATATATATATATATATATATATCATACATTTACTTAAATAATTACATTTTACTCAGCAGATTTAAATCGTTAAAATGTACACGGAGTTTCAATAATCATTTTTTATCTAAAAAAATATTTATAATATGTTAAATACACATATTTGAAATATTAAAAGCCATTTATAAAAAGAAAAAAAAAATTTCTGTAAAAAAGCGAGTTCAATTTTAGATTCTGAATGAAGTGAAGAAGCTAGTGTTTTTACAATGATGTTTCTTTTTTTCTATGTACAACTTTTCATATAGAAATACTTGTCCAAAAGTTTCGATCAATATTTTTTTGAAACCGGATTTGCCTCTAGATTGTACTTTAGAGAGGTCATTTCTCTTCAATTTTCTATTTTGGAAAAAACTACCCAAAATTTGACAAAAACGACTCGGAAACCATCATTTTTTGATCCAAATTTTATGAAAATTTAAACATAGATAGAAAATCCTATAAAAAAGATTTTGGCGCAAGAAACTTTTGAAAATGTGAAAAAAATTATTGGACATTTTTTGAAAATTTTTTTTTTTTTTATTAACTTCCTTCGTTTAGAATCGTTTTACTGAAGAAATGATTTATCGTTTCTTTAAAATTTAATAAGCCCCTCAAGAGAGTACCACCCGTCGTGTGAAGTATGTCCGGCTTTTTTTTATTTTTTTACGGAAAATAAATTCCAATAAAAACATACAAAATATACATAAAATGTAAAATTTCACGATTTATTACAATTTTCAAAATATGTTAAACATAATCCAGTGTAATAATGTAGTACTTAGTACAATAGCTTTTCTACCCTAACTTACAGTAGTTAATCCCACATGCTGGATAATCTGTGCTAACTCTAAAAATCAAAAATATTATGTTGATGAATACTGTACCTATAAATAACCTAACCTAACCTATCCAAATGTATACATTAAAATATAAATATTTTCTAGTTTTATTTTAAAAAACAAATTTACATTTAAGTTTTTAAGCATTTATTTATTGATGAATTATTATGGTGTTACATTATCTTAAAAAATAAATCACTTAAATTACTTTAAATATGCATTCTTCAAGCTCAGAAATTTAAATCCTTATATAAATAGAGAATATGAAGTTTTCACTTTGACGAGAAAATAATCAAATCACTAGAATTGATGTTATGAAAAATCATAAAACAAAAAATTACACAAGAATTGTATTGACAATATAATAACATCTAATCAAATCACTTAACTTACGTAATAATATTTAATTTATATATATATATATTAAATTAAATGATAAATCTAGATCATCAAGGTTTATCTTTCTTTTCGTTAACTTTCAACGCAAAAATCAAAACACTTAAATTTCTAATACAAATTATACATCACACGTTAAAATAACAAACTGTACCAATTTAAAAAAATTGTATTTGTTAAATTAAAATACTAATTTATTAATTGACATCAATTCAAAAGTGTTTCAAAAAGTACGTCACAATTTTTCCTCTTAAAACAACGTAATTACAGATGTTAGGCACCAGGAAATAGTAGTACTTAAATGCTAAAATATTACAATTTATTATACACACGAGCAACACTAGTAATTATTTATTTCTATAAAATTATATACTTAAGTAAAATACACAAATGAGATTTAGATTGCTAAGCTCACACAATAATAATAATAAAATGAATAGCCTCTTTCCACTTTTTAAAAAAAATTAGTTCAATTAGATAACAAACTAAGTTTACATTTTGTACAGAATTTCAATAATTAAAATATTGTTAAAAAAAAAATATATACCTCGCACCTTGAGGTATTCTTTGCTTCTCGGGAGAGATACTCTTGTAGGGTATGTTAAATTTTAAAAAAATAATAAATAATTTCTTTGATAAAACAATTTTGAGAGGAATTTCAATTTATAAAAGGCAATTTTATTTAAAAATAATAAAAGATTATTAATATTACAAAAATATTTACTTTTTACTCATTCGGTTAATATTTTACTCTAAACTGAGAAAAGTAAAAAAAAAAAAATTTAAGAAAAAACTGTTAGAAAAAAATTTTCTTTGTAACAAAATATTTATCATATTGTTTATTTTAAAACTTTCATAAAGTTTGGATTAAAAAAAAAGATAATTTCAAAATCTTTTTTTTGTTAAATTTTGGAAGTTTTTTTGAAAATATCAAAAAATGACTGGTCAAAACTTTTAGACTTGTAAATCTATATGAAAATGTGCGGAAACAAAGGTATAGTCTTCATACTAAAAATTATTTATGAGATAATAGTAGTATACCATTTATTCCGGTACTATAGAATTTAATATATGCTACAAAGCGGTTCAGCGGAAAAAGCTTTGAAAACCTAATCAAAGAATACATAATGTATATCAAGAATAAAAAAAGTTCTTGTTCAACATTAACTGTTCAGGCATAATTACATAGCATATCCATTATCTGCTCATTTTCAAAGTAAAAATAATACAAATTGAAACAATTTACAGTATTTAAATTTTGTTTTTTTGAATTGCATTAGATCTAGATGCTATTCACTTAATAATACGCATAAAATACACTTAATAATATCCCTTAATAATACGCATAAAAAAAAAAAAAATAAAAAAATTTATTTGTTAAATTAGAATTGATCTATATAAAAGATTGTGCATTTATGAATCACTTACGTCATGTAAAAGACAGATACGTAATAAGACTTAATTAAAAAAAAAAAAAAAACACTTGTTATAAATCACTACACTTTTAGATAATGGTAAAATTTAAAAAAAAAATTTCAGAAATGAATTTTCTACTAAGTCATATAAAATAAAAATTTAAATTAATTATCCCGTTTTTATTTCAACTCAAGTGTATACTTAAACAAAAAATGAAATAAAAAAAAAAATACATAGTTATACTTCTTTAGACTATACATTGCTTAGCAATTATTGTAATTTAATTTAGGATTCTAGGACATTAACTTAGCGATGGTGCACACTAACTTCTCTGCAATAATATAGCTTACAAAAAATGTACCTCAGATTAAAAATGTTTAGAATGTTGAATTACATAAACCAAATATAGCAATAAAATGAAGAACTCATTAATAAACTAAAATAAATATTACTCTTATACATAACATTTTATCAGGAGTCTATTGATATTTAAGAAAGAAAATCATTTTCTTTTTGTCTTAAAAATGTTAATTTATTTTGTTTGAATTGAATACAGAATATACATCAACAAAAGTTTAGTAGTCATCTATAAATAATAATTTTAAAGTAAACCCTTAACTAAAATTTTTTTTAGAAATAACCGATCATAATATATCTTTAAACAATATAAAATATTATTTTTCAAATTCATGTTTGCATAATGAAAATAATTGTTCAAATTGAAATGAAATATAATTTTTAATTGATCATCTTAGTACAAATTAAAATTGAAAATGAGTTTACACTTCTTAAGAACAAATATTAGGATAATTTTCATTATAAAACATTATACAAAAAGACCTTATTAATATATAATTTATTAACATAAATTATTTATCAATATCTCATTATGAAATCGGTTTGATCTTGAAATGCAATGAAATTAATGAAAATACAAAACATTTAAGATCTTGGACTAGATAGTAAAATGTTCTAAGACCCTCTGGATCTTTGGATGTGTTTACATCCAACAATGATCCAGTCTTTGAAGTGGTGAATGATATATGTTCATCATCGATGACAATCTCCAACTCCTGTCGGCCAACTCTGTCTGGTGGTGGCCACAATGCATCATCTTCATGCATTATCTCAGAATCAGATACAATCCTTTTAAGTTCATCGATGACTGGTTGATGCACATATACTTCTTTACGGATCATGGTGTCATTTTTGTAGTTAGAATTATTAGCATATCGTAGTTTACCGTCAGGTCTGAACTCGAATTCCAAAAATTCATGACCAAACTTGCCTAGAAAATAAAAGCATTTAAATAATATATATCCTCTAACATAGCACACTACACATTTTCAAAAATATTTTAATCTTCTTATTAAAAATAGATGATACAAGTTAGTAAATAATACTCAAAATTCGAGTACGAGTTAAAATAACACTGTGTCTATATTACCGGGCGTTCGTGTTGATAATACATACACAGACTGCCGAAGTATGCGCAGAGACAATAGCTGACGGATAAAAACCACCAATTCAACCACGGTCATAGATTCAACACAATTTTCCATCTGGCTGGTTAATTCTTAGTTGAATTGTTTAGCATTGTTTTCCGGCACTACAAGTTTTGAGTTTGATATTGTCTTTCACTACACAAATTTTTTTTGCGTTTTTCACACAATGTTCCCACAGTGCACTACAAGTTGATTATTAAGCCAAAATGCCCCCAATGTTGCACTGCAAGCTAAGGGTTGATATCAATTTGAATCAATATCAAGCAAGGGGAGTTTTGCAAAATAAGAGGAGCTGCAGGCAATGTGACGCTCAATGTTATTCACGGGGATTAACATTATTAATTTCTTAATTTTTAATTTGTGTTTTCTATTACACAGGTTATGTATGGTCGTCCAGTTCTTTAGAAAATGACCGATCGCCCAGTTCTCTACAGTGTCACTGGGTGGTTGCCGCCGCCCGGTGATATAGACAGTGTTAAAATAACACATATACCTAATACCCAAAAAGATCTCTAGATAGTAATCACAAAATAAGAATAAACATAATGTATTTAAATACTTTATTTAATTACTTCTGAAAAATTTAATTAAAATAGAACAACTCGTATTATAAACACAATAATTCATTGTTTGAACACTTTTACACCATCCACAGTCCATACAAGTATATTATATAACTAGTTAAAGGGGTAGGTAAATACAGTAGTTTTAAAAAAAGTCAATTCTGATAAAACAAATATTACAGACTGGATTGTACATGATCAATTCACATCGTTGGTTACACTATTCCAACAATATTTAAATCTACGAAATGTCAGATTATCATAATTTGCAGGGTAAGTTGATTAAATTGGATTTAATCCTGTTGATATGATGATGCATTATGAAAAGACTACGATTTTTTTTCGAGGCACATTATCAAACTGGTTTGATTCGACGAATGCAAAAACAGGTAATATATAGATAAACTTGCAACGAGAGTCACACATTGACGACGAAATTATAATACTAAAACAAACGTTCATTTCAATTAATGAAGTTTTATTTTTTTATGATTGTAAATTATAAGACGAGCGAGCTGCAGATTGTCGATTATACCGTTGGATTATCAAGTCGTGTTGTGTACGTACCTTTGTGACCGATGTAGTAACGCAAATAGAATTCGGCCATTTCTGTGCGCGAGATGAAAATATGAAAACGTAAAACAGTAAACGGAGACCGGACGATCCACGAGTTTTTCTCGGCGTCGTTGAAGGCGGCTATATATCACGAAAACACAACAACGGCGGCCTGAGATACGGACACTCAGCGCTGCCGGTCGGACGAGCGCGGGAATTCCGCCGGTGAATGTGGACAACATGCGTGTACGGCCGCGCGGGGATCGCGGCACCAAGTCCTGCTGTAAATTGCCAGCGATTAGCATGGCGAGATGGTGATCAATACGGTACGCTCGCGTTTCTTCCATGATCGTCTCGGCTGAGGTTGGCAGTACCGTGTACTACGTGCCCGCTCACACTAGCGCAGAGATATACGCACGGACGCACGCACACAAACACACGTCGTAGACGTCAGACCGAAACGCCATCTTATGGCCAACGTGCGTTTATTTGTGTTGGACCGTACGTACGTGACGGATTCGGATTGCGTGATGGTGGCGGAAGCGTTCGGGAAAGTAGCGTAAAATCATCGTAGAGCAGTGTCGTCGCACCGTCTCGATCTCATGTGTTCAAGTAGTGCCGTTTTAATTATTTCCATTTTTAGTTTTTTTTTTTCCACCCATCCGGTCATAAGAAGATAGTGTATAGTTAAATAATCGCAATCGTTTAAATAATAATAATAGTAAGTAATATCCCGAAAAATGTCGCGTTCGCCGCTAACCGCAGTCGTCCTGTCGTCGTTCCGATTGGTATAGCCCCGTCACCCGTAGTCATCGTCATCTGGTGTGTGCGTCTTTGCACGTACAACGCGCTTCGAGTGCGACCGTGTGTTTGTCTGTAGCAATAATTAATAGCAGTTGGGTAGTGCGGTAGTGTTGTGCGCGTGTCTCGTGTGCGACAGTCGCGGCCGTCATGGAATTGCGATTACACAGCCCCGTGGGCGCCGATCCCGTCGTGTACAAATGGCCAATGGTCATCGGAAGAGGCTCGGTAAGTACCTAGTTAATGGGATTTTTTCAAGTCAATGGGGTTAGACCACGGCGCGGGCGCGGACGCATGCGACTGAGTCGATCGACTAAAATCGGTTGGTTCGCGCGCCCGTGCGACACCACGATGATATAAATAATCATCATAGTAATAATAATAATAATAGCAATCGTCATCATCGCCGCGATCGTGGAACGAACCACGTCGACGTCGGTGGCCAGCACGACCGTGTACGGAAATCTTACTCCCCGCAGCCCCTCGGGGTAAAAATGTCCTTTGCGCGGATGGCCTTTTGGCACCCGACCAACCGCCACCGTTGTTTCGATGACATAAGACAGCGCGAAAACGGCAGTTTGTGATAATAATATTATCGTGTGTTATATACGCGCGTTGTACTTTCGTCTGTGTTTTGTGATGATTGGTTCAATGAACTCGGCTGACACTCGTTCGTTCACGTTCCTCTACGCGCGCAATAATATTTGTCTGTGTATGTGTGTGTGTGTTTATTTTACCGTGTAGGCACATTGATGCTGTTCGATAGTAATTATAATTTGCCCGAGTTTGCGGTTATTGGGTTAGTTTTTAAAATCGATATGCTCTCCGAACACGGCAATGGTTTTTACGCTATACTTACACGTGATGGATTCGTCGTGCGCGCGAAAATTGTATTCAATGCTTTTGAGGGAGCTGTACGCCACGACGGTGATACAGTGTTTAATATCGTGTATAATATCGAATATATCCAACGGTAAATCGTAGATCAATAATGTATTTATAACGATTATTTTCGAATGACTCCTTCTTAACGCAGGACTACCAGTTATTATAATACCAGCTGTATTGTAATGTAATAGATAATATGACAATTGTATTCGTTAAATCACTGGTCATTAGTAGCATACAGTCGGCATTGAACAACTCGTTAACGATTAGGTGTACGGTAGGAGGGGTAGGCCTTCTGCTTGTTGTATCTCATTAGCTTTTTCAGAAACCAATAGTTTTAATTAACGGTGATATTCTTTTATGTTCTAGGACAAACACGATGGTGCACTGGGAATTATAGAAACAATAAAGTAAGTACTTAGCAAAACAAAAATAATTACGTTTTCAGCCGTAAAAAGTATGATTTTAAATTTTATATGTAGGTACATGATTAAACATATTTTTCAATAGTTGGGTTTTATTTTTACTATTACTCGAACGTAATACAATAGACATGCGTGTTATAAAACAAATATTATGAATTACAAGTTGTAATAATCATATGTTTTTTGTACTTGTATTATCTATTTTGCTGTATCGTTCTAAAATAACATCTGCGTTATGTAGAACTTCTGTGTGAAATCTAAAACATGGTTTCATTCATTCGAAATTTGGTTTGAAATATTACATTTCTGCAAAATATACGTCATATAACTACCAATTTTTCTATTATTTTACATCCCCCTCGTGTAATTACTATTTTGAATAATTAATAGTGATTCAAGTAAATTAAATATGGTTGTTATTTTGTTAAATATCCAAAGCTGTCACGTTCTATAATATATTGTAGTAATAATAATTGTTCATTTACATGCCATATTATGTACCTACTATATTTATTTACGTGCCATATTTAGCATATTATTATCTGCATTAATATGTTATGTGTGACTTGCGCGTGGTAATTATTGCTACTACACTTTTCTCAAACTGTCCGTTAAAAGATTTCTACATTTTTCCTGGCCATGATTATTTAAAAAATATATACCTTGATGCATTAATATACTATTTCAAATTTAAAATATTCAATCTGTTTTAAAATAATGTCTAATAATGTCTTCAAGAATTTCAACTTTTTTTTTTATGCCTATATCCCACGACCATATGAAAACCACGAGAAACTGGTGGTTAAGATGGTTGACGTAAGCGGTTATTCGATTGTATAATTATTATTTCTAAATGCGCAGACGGGTTCGATAGATTCGATACGTTGACCTTGGGCATGATATTTTGTATACACGTGTATATTTAATATTATACTGAACATATTATTTTTGGTGTAATTTCACTTCCTATTGAACACGTCTTGCCGCTCACGATTTATAAAATTTCGATAAATGACATTTACAATGGCACAGAAACAGATAATATTACATTTCCCACGTCCAGCCATGTGTAATTGTCTTGGAACGGTGGAGATAAAGGAGATCATTACCGATTTATAACAGACACAGGCTAGCAGTTTAGGAGGCCACAAACCGGTTGTATCATCAGTTTAACGAACTCTGCTGCTCTATTGCTATAATACATCTCTTCGCGTCGCGTATCTTTTCATCATATGCCAATCATCGTGTCACTAAATAACCGTCAATTGTACGCGCGAGTTAAATATTAAATAATATTATCGTTTGGTTCTTTCGAATTTCGTCTGTTCCCCAGAATTTTTGGCACCGAATCGTTTTATTTCATTTTCAACCACGACCACCCCGTCCGTTGTTGTCCTCCCTTTGACATAACCTCCCGCGGCGGATGCATTTACACATTTGGTCACATTTACACAGAGTGTTCGCCATTATATAATATAGTATAAATGTATACACGTTATAATAAGCGTATCCGTCGACAATAATCGAACGTGCATTTTGTCCCTGCATCACCACTGGCTTCTTATACGGTTCGACAATGGCGTGTGTCGGGAGGACAAATGGGGAAGAAGACGTTATTGAAGGCCTATAAATAAATATTTGTCTATTTAATACTTTGAAAATGTACTCTGTAGTCTGTTGTAACGCGCGCGCGCGCGCACACGGTTCGTACGAAAATTACGTGCTGGACACGCATGTTCCGCGGCTATGGGTGAAAAAAAAAAGAGAGAAGAAGAGCACAACAATAGCAACGTAAGAACGTGGTGTGTGCATTATTCGGTATAACAAAAGAGGAAGACGAAAAAAAAAATAATAAGAAAAAACCTTGGTCGAAAACAACCGGTGCAATGCATTTTACCTCTGCTGATACCAGAGCCAACAGCCGCCCGCCACCGCGCCCCGTTCTCTTTTTAACCGGTACATTTTTTCCTCCTATTTTTTATTACTATTATTATTATTATTTTTTTTTTTTATTCAATATGACGACGAACGTCTTTTCGTCGTTCGCGTTCGTTTCCCTTTGCGCTTTGCAGCCGTCGTCGCCGTCGCTACCACTCGCTCGTTTTACCGGCCGGCCGGGCAGGAGAGCGATGACCGTGGTTGCTTGGGGCCAATAACACGACTGGCATCTTTCAAGGACACGGTTTGGCGGTAACCCCTGATCAACTGGATTCGTGTATAAAAATACGAGATTCTTATTGTCTGGTCGAAAAATGATATCACATTTAATATATTATATATATATATATATAATATATTACCGTAGGTAGTTTTTATATTTTGACTGGTTTTTAGTTTTGGCGGGCTAATGCCTTGGAAGTAAAAGAGTTCGTTTACGTCATTGTCTACAGTTGAGTTTTATTACATATACATTTATGTATTTATGCAAATAGGTTGTAATGATAATTAATTGTAACTGCAATGCGTATTTTTCTTGCTGAGGCATTATATTTTATTAATGAAACGGTTAAAACAATTTTGTTGTTAATAGAATTTAATTTTTTTTTTTTATTTAAAACAATAAAATTACAAACTTCATTCTAAGGAAGTGTGTACCTACATAATATGTAGGTAAATATTATGATCATTTAGCTAAAATTAAAAAATTTTGTATAATATTTTCTAATCTTTTTTTTTTTTTGTAAATACAAAGTGAAAGAAATTTTTTATTCGACATCATGAACAACCCTCTCCATCCACATGGTCTTACGTATTCTCATTTTATTCTGAAAAAAATGAAATACTTATTGAATATTTATAAATAGGTTTAAAGTAGGTATATATACCTAAATATTGTAATTAACTAGTTATTTTCATATATGTTATTAGTAGTCAACTAACAGTTATATCTGGGGTTATTAATTAGGTATAAGTACTAACTAGTACCAATACTAGTTATCTTATTCAATTAGTGCGCTTGATCTACTTGTTTTATTGAGAAAATATTCAGAAAAAATAATTCTAGTCTGTTTATCTAATGATCAAAGCACTTTAATAGTTGTAATTTCATTAATAATTTATGAGTGCTTAGCTAATATTTTATTACAATTTTTATTACTTAAATAACTTCATAAATTAAAAATTTTATAGATTTAAAATTTAAATGATTTACCTATTACATCACATACCTATTTCTTTTAAATAAAAACCTCGATAAAAACTAATTTGGTGCACAGGTACTATAAGATGCAAAATAAAACTCAATTAAAAAACTAACATCTAGCAAGGTATCTTATAAACATAACATTAGATACCAATAGATAAACAATACACAATATAAAACATACCTATATAATATATTGTTTACTGTGTATGTCATTCCCCAGCTGTTTAATATTGGCCTTTAGGTGAAATACATGCCTTTATATGAAATGGACAGTTCTGTCTATATGCTGTCATTTTATGAACTGAGAATATTTTTATAATTTTTTTCACAATTCATGAATTTAGCAACAATAAAATATTAATACACAGGTAGTTTTCATTTTTAGATTCTGAACGTAGTGAAGAAGCTTATGTTTTTACAATGATGTTTATTTTTTTTTTCTTCTTCTCTGTAAACACTTTTTCGTATAGAACCACTGGTCCAAAAGTTTCGATCAGTAACTTTATAGATCCAAAATCGGATCTAGTTGGTACTTTTGAGAGGTCATTTTTCAAATTTCTCAATATTT
>JAIPRM010001946.1:18047-33311 GCA_025469315.1 Stegophylla sp. TES_Ste_2020 | reverse complement strand
GTAATAAATGGTTATATGCAACAGACAACGAAGTAATTTTCATAACATGTGATGATGACAAGGAATCCACTACTCATACTTTAGAAGGAGTAGGTATATTAACATTAAATGAAACTTGTCGAGGATATGCATCTAGAGATGCATATCTATATAAAACTTTTTTCAAGTATAATGCAGAAATTTGCGATCGAGGGTGTTATTTATACCACTGTGGTGCCAACTTTGGCACACATTCTAGTATTATTCCAGTGTTCGTTAAACATTTTTATTTTAAATTTTTACAGAATTGATTGTTGAACTAAAATATTTCACTTTGCAATTTTCCTGTGCATGCAAATATTTAATCTTATTTTATTTAGTTGAATGTGATGTTATTCTATTTATTTTTATTTCTTTGTTATAGGTACTCTTGGTGGAATTTATCCCAAAAATACCAATTTATAAACCAGATTAGATGAACGCACAAATATCTACTAATTATGTATCGTTAAAAGTATAAAGAAGAATATTGGTTAATATATTAATTTTGTTGGTAATTACTAATAAATTCAACCAATTAATCTGTTTTATCGAGAAATAGTTAGGACAATGTGTAATCTTATCTATTATAATATAGAACTATTATTTTTGGAGTGTATCAGTCATCCACATTTGCTCAATGTCTTAAAATAATAAATTTAATTTATGTATGACCTTATAAAATTATATTAATTTAATATGTTTTTGAAATTTTGAAATTTCGTGAATGAATAAATAGGTATTTAAAAATAATTATTATCGATCAAAGTAAAATTAAACTTTTTGCTGTCATGAACTAATTTATTAATGTGATATAAACCTGTGTGATACCCGGGCGGGTACTTAATAAAAGTGGTTTTTTTTTTTTTATGTCTTTCTCGTCCTTTGAAGAATCTGACATGTTGATTTTATTTAATGTTATTTTTGAATAACTCATAGTTTTATGATTAGAATGTTAAGCCAATTAACCGAACAAAAATTAATTGAAAATATTTATATAGACTTTAAAATTAAACTTAGTACTTAAAAGAAATGAATACAGATTGTATTTAAGAAAAATGTCATGACAACATCACATTGTTTTTTTTTTTTTTTTTTGTCACAAAGAAACTTAAATATATGATTAAAAGTACACTAATTTTTGTTTGGTTTAAGTTGTTTAAGATAAATTATTTATAAATATATATATTTTTTTTTTACATTATTTGTTTTCTTTTATAAGTATCCAACATACACGCTTCCAAAGGATCAAGTATTTTAGGTCCAAGTAATTTATGTGTGCATAAATAAATATTATGTTAATATGTATAATCGAATTGTAATTGTGGTGTAAATATTCTTTTCAATAAATGTTGTTTGTAAACGAGCTTATACAAATTGTTAGTTATTTACTACTTATTTGTATTTATTATAATATTGTAATATAGTATATTGTATGCACACAAAATGTACTATTGTTTAATATAAATGTGAGATTACTGTAATAGTAATAAATTTGGCTTTTTTTTTTTCATGCAGACACTCTGCATGTTTTTATGAGTATACTTGAACTATAAAACGCATTTTAGTTGGATTTTATTTTAATATCTATTTAGAGTTTAGTTTAGTGGTACTAACTTGTTTCTAAAACAATCGCTCACAAATTCGGTTAACTGGAAACAGCATGGACTGGCATTTCATTAACAATTCAAAATTATGCATAGAAGACGTAGATAAATTTGTTGAGTCATGATCCATTACAAAAACATAATTCTTAATAATATGCGTTTATTTAAATTCAATATGAATAAGTTAATATAAACAGTGAAACATAACTTAAATTATAATAATCATAATAATAAGATAATATGAAATGTTTAAAAAAAAATACAAAGTATAAATATGGCATTTTGGTAAGTGGACAAAATTAATACATTCAAATTATAACAATATACAAAATACTCGTATAACAAACCAAGCAAAGATAAACAAATTAATATTTTTACTTAATAACCCTGTTTTCATTTTTGTAAATTGAGCATTAAATATTTTAGTTCATTTAAATTTGTTCTTGGTACATTTTTGATTTCGTTCAAGCTCAAAAACATTAACTTTATAAAGTTTCAATGATCACATTACTGCTAATATAATAATATGATATATGAAATAATAATTTTGGTTAACATATATTTTTTTAAATAATATCACAAAGTGCTTTCATAAGTCATCCGGAAGTTCAGTTACGCAATTTGAAGGAAACTGACCTTTAGATCCATTACATTCGCCATATAGCCAATCTTCATTGATTTTTCTTAATACTTGAATTTCATCACCTTCCTAATAATTAAGAATTTTTACTGATATATTTACCATACAGAATATAAACAAGTTATTTTGCTTATTACTTGTATAGACAGATCTTCCCAGCATTCAGGATGAAATGCAAATACAGCTATTACTTTGCTGAGTTTTTGATTGGACAGAGATTCTTTAGATAATGGATATGTCAACTCAACATAACTAATGGGAAACATTCCAGTGTGGCCATTCAATGTTCCCTCTAACCATTCATCATTTACATATCGAGTAATACTAATTTGATCACCTTCCTGAAATAGATAACCATTTATAATAGTAGAGTAATTGACATATGACAATTAAGTAAAGACTTAAGATAATATTACCTTAAAAATAAGATCATCTGCATGATCTGAATTGTAATCAAATTGAGCAACGCACATCCCCAGTGATTTTGAAGATTGTATTTCCTAATAACCATAATTATTATAAATATACATGAATAATTATTAGAAAAAAACCATTAATTGCTTAAATATATTAAATATTTGCTATGGACTGGTTAAATGTCGAGGATTCGTGCTTTTTTTTTATTTAATTTACTCATGTCGAGTGTTACAACATTTAATATACAAGTCAGTATAAAGTAGATAAAGAATAACAAGGATTTAAAAATTGAAAGTTCTTTGTATAGAAATCAATTGTTGCATTTGCCACATAAATAATTACAATAGAAAACTGAAAAAGTTTATCACTTAATAGAATATTGTTTTACAAATAATACTCACCATATCATTAGGTCTTGGAGGTAGTTTAGGACCATTTAACAATACATTCAATGCATCTGGTGGCAACATTGGAGGAGGTAATGATGGGGGTGGTAATGGACTTTCAATCTTAAGTTGTGAAAATGGCTTTTTAAAGTAATCCAAATCTGCATTTGAACATAGCAAATCAAAGTCATCTTCAAAGCCACTGCTTTCTGCTTGAGAATCTTTCCACGGACCAAAATCACTATTAAAACTGTCTACACTATTTCCATCACTACTAGATCTAAGGTTATAATTTATGTTTAATAGTAAAATATTATTAATTATATTAAACAAAATATAAATATATACAAACTTATGAGTAGATGTTGGAGATGTTTGGGGTGAACTGAGGTCTATAAGACAGCCTACTTGAGTAGTATTTGAAGGTTTATCAAATTCACTCGCCTTTCCTACCCAAGGAGGCGTTGGAACAGTGTGCTTAGTTTTAAAACTAATTAAAGATGACAAACCAGCTTTTCCCTAAACAAATTACGGGTCATATATTTAATCATATTAATCATAAAATGTTCTTATAGGTTTAGGAAATTTACAGGATTAAAAATCTAATAAAACCTTAATAAAAATATATTTTTTAACCAACAATAAGTTAATGTGATAAGTTAGGAATGAAGATGTTATTGATTTATCATACATTTTAAGCCATTACAGCAATAAGTACTAATATTTAATAGATAAAAATAAAAAAATAAAATACAGATATATACAGGTCAAAAATAACGGATGGATACTTGTGAGTTAGTACTTAGTTATTACTCATCATTTAACAGATTTAATGTTTACATCATATAAAATCTAATAGATTTGGAGTTTTGTAAAGTTCAAAATAAAAAAAATGTGAAGTATATATTCTAAATTAACGAAAAGGAGGGCTTTGAGTGGGTTTGTAATTTTACTTTTTTGTGTAAAAGGTATATCTAGTGAAAGTTATTATGGTGGTTTTCATATTCAATATCTAATGGAAATTGTAGTCATATTTTTTATTTTTCTATATTGATATTGGCACAAGGACATTCCTTTTCCAAAATATTTTTCAATACTTTAGCAATTTCTTATTAATTAAATTAAAGTGCACATTAGACACTGGTTTAATATATGGTATTAGATAATATAATTTCCTTTAAAACAAAATAAATTATTTTTAACAATATGCTATTTCACCTTAATAATACACTATACAAGAAAGTAAAGAAATTATTACAAAATAATTGTATTGGGAAAACAATGTCCAGGATATGTAAGCATTACTATCTATTGTATTACCTGAAACTTCCTCTGATGATAATCTATAGATTAATTAAAGACCTAACAACAAATTACTAATATATTAGAGGTACATAATATATTATAAAGCAAAATAAGTATTTTTTTTAAATGTATTTACTTGGCTTTTGGGTGGTTGAACAAATTTAGGAGGAGGTGGTCTAGGCGGAGGTTTTTTCTTCACTGGTTGTTGAAAGCCATTTAACAATTTTGACTGTTTAAATGACAATACTTTTGCTAATCTAGACTGATTTCTAAAACAATAATAATAATGAATTGTGAAACTTTAGTTTATTATTGATACAAAATGTACGTTAGGTTTATTATAATGTATACATATTTTTTCACTTACGATGACTTATTAACTGTTTTTGGAGGTGGAGGAGCAGGGCGATTTGGAACTTTGGGTGCTGAAACACAATATAAAATCGTAATAAATAAGGTGAAAAAACTCAGCAAAAATATTCACACATACAGTTGCCGGAAGTGAAAGCAGACAAATTAGCCATCTTGAAATAACATTTAGCTATTATTTTCACAAACTGAACAACACATATTATACTTCGAAAAAACACAGAGATACATGTCACGACCTTCGGAGTGCACGTATTTTTGCCTCAATCACTATCTGCCAACACATTACGGATGATTCGGTTGTTCAGTTAATGATATACATAATTATTAATATACATAGTATGTAGAATCATAAAAACTTGTATTGTCATACAAAATCACCAAAGTTCTTATCTCTTGAGTCAAAACTCAGCAATAAACATTGTCACAGAATCACATTCGTCAGGAAACAATCAGTGATGCCTTTTGACGCGCAAGAAATGAAAAATAAACGTTGAACCTCAAGTTTGTGATGTCTATTTTTCCAGTTTTCGGATTATTCTTCCATGAATCAGAATTGAATAGATTAAAAAATATTACACATTTCATTGAGGTTATGTTTAGAGCTCTCTCATTTCACAAAATTTTTGGATAAGAAGTCAATTTCCATTTTTTTTATTTGAATAGGTTTTCCTTTAATTATTAAAATGAGGGCCAAGGGAGATGTAAGTATGATTTATATTTATATTATTTGTATTGCAGTTTTATAAAATTAAGAAAAATTGTTGGACTCTTAACAGTTGGATATTGTATGGAGGATACAAAATCGCATGACATGTGGCATGGGATAAGAGTCAAGAGTCATGCAATTACATTGTATTTTAATTAATTTTATTTATTATTTTAGTTGAAAGAATATGAAGTTATCGGTCGCAAATTGCCGACCGAAAAAGAGAAGACAACACCCTTATACAAAATGAGAATTTTCGCTCCAGATCGCATTGTTGCCAAATCTCGTTTTTGGTATTTCTTAAGGCAACTTAAGAAGTTCAAGAAAAGCACAGGAGAAATTGTATCATTAAAACAAGTAATTAAATTCTTTGTTGTATATTTTGTTGTGTTATTTCTAAAGTTTTCTTTTCCCTAGGTTACGGATAAAACACCAACTAAAATAAAGAATTTTGGAGTCTGGTTACGTTATGATTCACGATCAGGTACACACAACATGTACCGTGAATATAGAGACACTACCGTTGCAAGTGCTGTCACTAAATGTTACAGAGATATGGGTGCAAGACACAGAGCTAGGGCTCATGCAATTCAGGTGTGTTCATTTTAAATTTTTGAGTACTCAATAAGCATTAAATTAAATTTGGTTTTGAGTTTCTAATAATTTAAACTAGGTAAATAATTGCAATAAAAGTTGAAGTTAAAAGTTATTTTAGATTCTGAGTGAAGAAGCTAGTGTTTTTACAAGGTTTTTTTTTTATGGGTACATGTTTTTGTATAGAAATAGGTACGTGTCCAAAAGTTTCCAATAGCAACTTTGAATCAGGATTTGCCTCTTAATGGTACTTTTGAGATGTTATTTTTCGAAATTCTCATGTTTTCTCTAAAATTGGGAAAAACATTTGTCAAAAAAGACTCAGAAATTATCCTCTTTTAATCCAAACTTTATGAAAATTGGAATATAGGTACACGATAATTTGAGAAATATTTTGTCGCATAAAAATTGTGAAAATGTAAAGTAAAATGTTTGCAAGTTTTTTTTGATCACCTTTATTTTCTGATCAAAAAAAAAATTTTTCACGTTTCTCATTTAGTAGTGAAATGTAAAACTGGCCAAGTAAAAAGTAATAATTTTTATTATCGTAACAAACTAATTTTTAAGTTAAATTGTTTTGAAAAATTGAAACTCTGCTCAGAATACTCTTATTAAAGAAATGATTTATAATTTCTTTAAAATTTAATACACCTACAAGAGTATTTGATACGAGGGGCAAAGAATATCCAAGATACAAAATACATCCTTTTGTTATCCTGAATCCTAAAATTATTTTGTTGTGGGTTTTATCTTATTTTTTTATGAGGTAAACATTTATATAAGTTTTTAGTAAAGAGAAAAGTAACAAGAGTTTTAAGTAAATTGGAAGTTGTATTGTTAGAATTTTGTTTAAAACAATCAACTACAGTTATTTGAATTTAAATTTATAAGATTTATAAGATGGTAAAACCTGAGTTGGAACAATTAACATTGTTATAACTAAATATAGATAATTTTAATTTTTCTTCGAATTAGCTAAACTTTTTCTTTTAAAAATATAAATACAGTTAAGATAAGAAATCTTACACACACATATGAAAATTATGTTTTAAGTTGAAAATTAATTTTTGTTTATTAGTACATAAAAAATACTGATCTTTAAGATTCTAAATTGAGTTCAAGAGCCAATTAAATTTTTTTTTTCTGAGCAAACCCAAATTTGTTGTAGTTAAATACTATTGACTACTATTCATTTACATGTTGATTTCATAACATTTTTATGTCGTCGATAATTATCAAAAAAACATATTTTCTATGGTAATGAAAAGGACTTTATTTTATTAGAAAAAAAAAACTAAAAAATTAACTCTTACTATTTAGTCAGTTTTTTTATTTTAATGATATAAGTTGGCAATTCAAACTTAAAATTGATTAAATCTGTCATAAAATAAAATGGTTATGAATATTAAATATGAAATATTTTAAACATAAAAACATTTTATTTTTCAGATCATTAAAGTGGAAGTAGTAAAGGCTAAGAACACTAGAAGACCACATGTTAAACAATTCCACGACAGTGACATTCGTTTCCCTCTACCTCACCGTGTTGAAGGAAAACGTCGCCGTTATAACACTTTCTCTGTTCGTCGTCCAACAACCAGTTTCTTGTAAAATGGATATTTTATTTGATTTTTTTGAATAAAAACAATAACTATTTAATTTTAAATATTTTAATTAAAATAATAACTGTATCTTGCAATTTTATTGTTTGCAATGTTGGTTTGTTATCAATTTCACTCTTTGATAAAGAATATAAATGAAGTGAAGGAAGGGTGAAATTTGCTTAGTTGCAAAAGTGATTTTTTTCAAATTTAATTATTCAGAAAAATATTTAAACTTGTGACTTATTTTAGATTCTGAGTAGAGCGAAGAAGCTTATGAATTCACAATGATGTTTATTATTTTTTTCTCTTCTGTGAACACTTAAGCACATAGAAATACTATACTCTTTTTCAAATGAGAACACACCACGCGTCGTGCATCATTATCAAAGGTTGAATCACACGCCCCTCTAACAAAATTAGTAATTGTTTTCTGATTAGTTGGCAGCGGCTGAAACTGTCAGTAGTGGAAAAGATGTGCACGCGTTTCGACTGATTTTCGTCATTCGCCCGGTGTGTTCTCATTTTAAAAAAAAGAGTATAATCCAAAAGCTTTAATCAGCCACTTTTTTAATCAAAATTTGGCTCTAGATGGTACTTATTACTTAACATTTTTCAAAATTTGCATTATTTCATAGGGTTGACATTTGTTGCTTTGATTGTTGACCATGATTACAGTAAATATTGTTACATTTTTATTGTACTATATAACTGAACCTCTGCACAGAATCATTTTATTGAAGAAATACTTAATTGTTTCTTTAAAATTTAATACATCCACCAAGAATATCCTACCCGGAAAGTGAAGTATATCCAGCCCTTTTTGGAGATAAAATTTGAGAATTCGGGGATGCAAGCAAGTTTTTTTTAATTTAAGTTACTTATTCAGAAAATAAGTCACTCGTATTGTGACATTTTTAAAGATAACATTTGAGAATTAATATTATGTGCTATACTAAATATATATATGTAAAAAATTTGGTAAGAACAAAGAGTTCAAATTTTATAAAATATTGTAGTTTCAAATATTTTTTTTTACTCTTTTTGAGTAGACATCATACATTATAACACTAAAACTTTTGCATTTCTAGTGCTGAAAGATTATATCCTATGTATACTGCCCATGACCGAATTTAAAGTCCATGAAATTACATTAAAAAATATTATTGAATTGTGAGCATATTAGTACTTATTAGAACAATTTGTTTTTTATTAAATTTGAATCCATGATTTTTTTTATGGAACTTCCTTATTAACCAACAAGGTGAATAAAAAATCCTGATTAACCCAAAATCCAAATAAAAATTTTAATTTTAAAATTAGTGCAATATGTTGTATGTTAAATTGTAAGTATTTTTTGCAACAAATGCTATTTCGTCATCAATTTCTTCTTGAAATCACTTCGATAAAAATTTTTGAAAAATTTTGATGGTTTTTAAAAGTATGCGGGTTCAGGTTAATTCAGGTGCAAAATCTTGATTAAATGCAATGGAAGAATTTTAACATCTTAGCTCTGCTCAGAGTTATTTTTCAGAAGTGATAGCAATATCATCGCTTTAAAATCACGTACAAAAACTAATGAAAGTTTTGTGTTTCTTCAATGTTATCCAAACCTAGTGTATAATTTTTCCATCTCAATTTCTACTATCGCTTATAAGAGCATAAGAAAAATTGTCACGCACATTGCCTTCATCTTTCTCTAAAAGAATTGTATAAACAAATGGTATACACAGTGCTTAAATTGAATGTAGGGTAGACGTGAAATTTTTTGAAAATATTCCAGAGAGTGCATGGAATCAGTGGCGTGTAGAATATTTATTTTCTGTGAGGCCATCACCAGCACCAGCACCACCCCTTGTTTTATTTTTTCTGACTAAACTTATCATTCAAATAAAGCACAAGTAGAATTTAAGATCGCATATTTCCAAATAGGTTTACATTGCCATATATGCTAAAAAAAACTTATTAGAACATATTTTAAGGAAATATTTCCGTAATTTTTAGTGCATTACTGCACATTTAATTAATAGGGTTTTTAGGGCTAATTATGTTATTCAATTTTGTCAGTATTAGGAAAATTAAAATTAAAATATTTAATTTCAATAAAAATTCAAATTATCAAAATATTATTTTTGCGAGTTTGGTGCCCCTTTGTGCCCAGCGCCCTGGGCAATCACCCACGTCGCCCATAGCTTCCTCCGGCCTTGTGACTACGTGAATTGAATTTAGATTTATTTTACATCTATGCATAAATATGTTGTAATATAAAATATAATTTTAATGTACCCATCTATTAAATTTATTCCTATTTACAGTCTTCGCGTAAATGTATTCGGTAATGCTAGTTTATTTTTACCTCAGGTGATTTTTACCCGCCCCCCTCCCCAATGGTAAATTTTTACGATGATAAAAATCGCCTGTTACATCGGATACGAGAAGGAATTGTTCGCCCGTTATGCCAAATTCTTCATGAAACGCGTACCGTGCGGTTTTAATAGGCCTTCAATTTCGGACAACTGCCTCCTGTCCGATTCTGTAATTACATCCAATATTAATTACACGTTGGCAAAGCCCTAAAAATTTTTGGCTCCGTTAAACGCAATACCACTCTTTTTTCATCCACATCTTGTCTTCGTTTCCTTTATTTCTCTCTCGGTTCAGTTGACACTCCAAATCATCTTCTCGCAGCTATTTCATTCCGAGTCCCAGCATACCCCACCAGAAAACACTCTCTTTTCCAAGTTTCTTCCCATATTACTTCCTACGGTCACAACTATCCTCTCCATAGGATGCTCCATCTGATCAATAAAACAAATTGAACTTTTAAATTTAATTTTTGAGCCGCTACCTACACTAATAATTAGTTATTATGCTAATTCTGTGTTTTATTTTTATATTATATTTTGTAACTTACTTTTTTTATTATACTAACAGCATGTACACTTATTACCTGTTGTCGGTACTAAAATTTCTTTATGACATGAAATAAATACCTAAATAAAGCCGGTATTCGATAGAAATCAGAATAGGAAAAATTAAAAATGAATAATGTTTTTATGTTATGATCATAAACTATACAATTTTATTCGTGTGTATTATTATAATTATTGCTATAAAAGATAATAACTGAATTTTCTACAGAAAAAAAAAAGTAACATGAATTTCAAATTATTATGAGTTTTGGTGAGTTATTCTAAGAGTAAAAAAAAAAAAATAATTACAATTTACTGTCATATGCATAACATAGTAATTACAACTTACATATTTTTATAGAAATCTACATTTATGTTCACTGATTATATAATCAGAGCTTTAGTGACGTAGGTACAGTTACAAAACAAAAACACTGATTATTTTGAGGGATGCTAAATTGCATTAAAAATTTATGGCTAAAATTCTACAAGGTCCACCCGTACCTCCTATAATCTTCATTGGTTGGATAATAAGTTTGAAGCCTGTTGGCGGCAATGTCGTACCATTTAAAGCTACGTTTTCGAGATTGTATATATTGGCTCTAGAGAGTATTTTATGGGCATCATATGACTTGGTATTGCCTGGATCAACACTCGGTCCGTCAACTCCTAGGCCATACACTTTTCCAGAATCGACGATCCATTGAGCTGCGTCTTTAGATAACCCTGGAAAACTGAAAAAGTAATCATTTGATTAGTAATTACACTGAGTTTCGGTTAGTTAGTTGTCTGTTATTGTAGAAATTGAATTTTTCTTACTCGTCGTAACTATTACCTACATGGTTATAAATATGTATATTGGACTCGTTTACACGCTAATAAAATATCGATATCTAAAATATTAATAAATATTAGGTATAAATGCATATTATAATACATTTTTTATTTCTAACATTTAGGTCAATGAACTACGCAGGGGAGGCTAGAAAATAAAACTACGAGAGTTAAGTCCTCTCTATTTCTACATTAGCAGCATTAGCCAAGATATTTATTAGTAAAACGTATAAATAATGTTGTATATTATTATACATATGTTAAGTTTTACGCAGTATTATACTAAACCAGTGGTTTTCAAACTTTTTTGATTTGCGACACCCATTTTGTATTTTTTTGACACGCGACCCCTTCATTTTTTCATAATAAGCTTGTTTTTTTTTCAATTTATACTACTGCTCACATTAAAAAACAGTATGCTTATGTTTTTAAGTTAAATGCCCATATATGTTTGTATGTTTTTTTATGTAAATAATTATCATAGATGGGTTAGCATAGTTTAAAAAAATAGATCACAATTTATGAAAGACAAAAAATTTACTATAATTTACATATTAATAGAAAATCTGATCAATTGACACTCCGTTGACATAAAATATTACGTTACACATAATGTTATTGTACAAAACTAATAAAATTTAGTTTGTTTTCAAATAAAATAATTTTGTTCATTATTTCGGTGACCCTCAAACTATCATTCACAACCCCCCAGTTTGAAAAACATTGTACTAGGCTACTAGCACTGATTCTATAATAAATATTAAAATATTATAAAACATACATTTTTATTATAAAATCAATTCTATATTGGGAAGACTTTAGGATTTAATACATTCAATTACATTTAAAAAATATTTAAGCTGTTGACATCTTTTAACTGCTGATTATTACCTTAATGATGGCTGTTGTGTAGCAGTTTCATTGTTATTGTAGTATAATGTTCTGTTTCCAAACTTTTCAGACCAACCGAAATTCACCAAAATAACAGAACGGCGTGGTAGAGGTCCATTATCTTGCTCCCATGCTTTCAAATGATCGGCAGTTAGTTCAAAGTCTCCATTTTCATTTACATCATGTCTGACGTCAACGTGTACACCTAATTTTGTATTAATTCATTGACATTTAATTAACGTTTATTATTTATTTAATTACCAATTTATCAAGTAAATATATTTGTATAGGTTATCTGCAGTGTTCGGAATATTCATTTAAAACTTGAACTCATTCCCGTTCATGTTCAGTGCGTAAAAAATTATTATTTTTTTTTAAATAAACACTTTCATGTTTAAAAAGCCGGACATACTTCGCACGATGGGGTGGTATTCTCTTGACGGGCGTATTAAATTTTAAAGAAACGATAAATCATTTCTTCAGTAAAACGATTCTGAACGAAGGAAGTTAATAATATAAGAAAAAAAAAATGCAAAAATTCGGAGTGCCAGGCTGGAATCGAGCCTGGTGCTGTCGCGCACTAGGCCGGTTCCATCATAGACAAGTATACATTTTTTTAGTGGGTTCCATTACCACTAGGCCGCAACACATAACTTGACTATGTAGGTGAATTAATAGGTATGTAGTATAATAACAGAAAATATTGAATTTTCAAAATAAAATAAAATAGTTAGAAAACTATTGTTGCACGTGGATATTATTTCACACCATCATCGTATTCATCGTCGAAAAATACACATAATGGCAATAAAGAAAATATCAACCTTCTTGGAATGATTACAAAACTACAAAAGGAAAAAAAACTGTCAGTATTGTTCGAATACTGATAACGAGACAAAATGGATAGTGTGTGTTGTTCATTGAACTAAAAACGGGCGAACTATACCGTACACTGTACATGGACATTTAAAACCGTAGAGGGTTATACATATTTATTTATTTATTTAATTAATTAACGCCAGTCGGCAATTACATAGTTGTTATAAATATATATACAGATTTGTGAAATTATAATAAATATGTAGAACTATCGATAATATAGATATAATATAAAATTGAAAATACTTATAATGTAATATAATCTAATTTCTAATTTCTAATTTTTTATGTATATACAGTGATATAAAATAGTACAATGTGGCATTAAAACTAAGAAAGAGAAATAATTCCAGTATAATACAGGAAATGCAGCTTTAGGTGGTGTTAAGGAGGCGAAGCATTCTATGTATAGGATGGTTGTGGTTGTAGTTAGTACGGTGAGAAGGGACGTAATATAAGTTAATAATGAAATTTTGAATTTGAATTTTAGGCCAAAAATGACCTAAAAACCTATAAAATGCCCTTGAAAATGAGAAGAATGACCTTGAAATCAAATATTGGTGGAAAATACAAAATAAAATATTTTATTTTAATTGAAAAAAACATCTAAAACGTATTTATAACGAAAGCATCGCACAGAAAGCTTCGGGACACTTTATAGTTTATACTTATATGATAAAAACGTATAATGTACATAATGTATGTACATAACATAACCGTTAGTTTTTGAATAATATCCACACAAAAGTACATGATATGGTGTGATGACAGAATGAAAAACCAATGTTTTAACGATGATATCGACTATTTTGTACCTACTTGAAATTAGTTTCGGTCGAAAATAAAACGTATATAATTTTATGATTTCATAATTTTAATAATTTGTAAATATTTTACATTTCATAACAATAATATAATGGATATTTTTTGTTGATGATAAATAATAAGATTTTGTTTGGTAGGTTTATGAATAAAAAATTTTTGTAAGTCATTTGAATTATTTATCGCCCTGGATATCTTAAATCTTTTCATCTCACCCACCCCATGCAAAGTGCATCGAAATCCCACCCTTGCCAACACGCCCTTGTCAACCAACGCACAAAAACACACACGCACACGCGCGCAAGCAATAAACACAATTTTTCGCATTTTTAAGTACGCGTAACACGCCACTTATAATAATGACAATAGTATTATAGTAATGCATTCGACGAATAATAACCATAAAGCTCTAATAATATTTTTGTGTAGTATTAAAATCATTTTTATTCACTACATATATGAATACACGCATATTATTATTATTATTATTATTATTATTATTGTTATGTATAACCGTAGTATTTATTATTCGTACCTACGTCATGTTCTCGACATCGTTTTATTATATAAAACCTTTATCGTGCCATACCTACTCCGTTGTTGTAAAATTATTGTTATTATTATTTATTTATTTTTTTTTTTTCAATTTAATTCAACTACACATTAAGTACGTGTGTACTAGGAACTCGCCGTAAACGGTATATCAACTTAGCGTTTCGTTCGTTTTTATTATTACACGTTATTATTATGATTACCTTTTCAGTTATACGTATTACCCCTACGTTTCTGTGACAATTTTTTTTCGTAGAAACAACGTGTTTTTTTTTACAACACAAAATATTATAACATCTTCATAGTACTTACTGCTATTATTATAGTATTCAAACTTCATTACTCGCTTTAAAAAAAAAAAAAAAAAAAAAAAAATGGCTTTGAATAAAATAAAAACGTTGATTGGTTTGTACACACACACACACACACACACAAAGGGAGATATTCTCATATTGCAAGAGGTAAGTTTGTGTTTATTGATTTACTTCGGGTTAGTTGTTGAGTCGACGGATACTTATTAGAGAGTTATTTTTAAAAAGCCGGACATACTTCGCACGATGGGTGTACTTTGCACTACGGGTGGTATTCTCTTGACGGGCGCATTAAATTTTAAAGAAACGATAAATCATTTCTTCAGTAAAACGATTCTGAACAAAGGAAATTAATAATATAAGAAAAAAAAAAATTTTCGAAAAATGTCCAAAAATTTTTTTCACATTTTCAAAATT
>JAIPRM010001946.1:0-17947 GCA_025469315.1 Stegophylla sp. TES_Ste_2020 | reverse complement strand
AAAAAAATTGAAGAATTGAAAAATTCAAAAAATGACCTCTCTAAAGTACAATCTAGAGGCAAATCCGGTTTCAAAAAGTTATTGATCGAAACTTTTGGACAAGTATTTCTATACGAAAAGTTGTACATGGAAAAAAAAAAAATAAAATAAAATAAACATCATTGTAAAAACACTAGCTTCTTCACTTCATTCAGAATCTAAAATTAAGTATAATCAGTTCAGTAAATAATTTTTTACGTAATATTTAAAAAATTATTTAGTATATAATATAAAATTTAAGAAACATTGGCAACCATAAAAAACTTAAAAACATAATTAACAACCATAAAACTACCATAAAAAAAAAGTCTGTGAGTTATGATCACGAAGGACGATGTACATTATAGACCAGCAGTTCCCAAACTATTTTTATTCTCGCCTCCCTAAAACTGGTCATTTTTTCTCGCGCCTCCCATGGTTTATTCAAAACAAAATAAGTTACAAACAGCTCCTGAGAATTTTTTTCCTCGTCTAGTTTGTACCGACATTTTTATTTTAGTACGCAAAAAATTCTTCACACGATATAAAGCGAAATCAGCAAATCACAAATGGTGCACATTTATAAACACTTATCAAGCTTTGTCACTAACTCCAGAATAATCGTATCTTATTTAGAACAAAAATCCTTAGTTATTATGAAGAAAATTACATTCTCATCGTAAAGAATCAGATGATATTTTGATTATTTGCATTTCTTTTGTATAGTTACAAAATTTTATGATTTTTTTCCGTACCAATTTATACTGTTTGATTTCTTCTAGAATACATTTCACGAAATTACTTTTGTTAAGTAATTGGAAGTTCTGATATAAATTAAATTGCGCCTCCCTTACCAGAAGTTCGAGCCTCCCAAGGGAGGCACGCCGCACAGTTTGGGAACCGCTGTTATAGACTACAGTTATGAACATATTATAAGAATAAATTTAAGTTTTTGCCACCTGAGAAAATGGCGGCCACAATTATGGTGGTGAGCTTCACCTGATAACAGGAGTTGACTATCTAGTAAGTGTAGAATAGAAATCTGTGATATATATATATATATATATATATATATATATTATATGTGGGGCAGACAGTGTAGATAAATTTCACGGAGTAAAAATATATCCACTCCATGAGAACAATTTGGCTGAAAAACATGAGTTATAACCAAAGAGATTATAACTTCCTATGAATATTTTCAGGTTATGTGTATCATATCATTCTTCAATTTTCATATTTTGCTTTGAAGACGAATTATTGCTTTCGGGTCTTTCTAGATTTTATTTCATTTGATTTTTCATCACAATTGTCGGGAATTTTCAAAATTCAAAATGCAAAACGACGCTGGTGAATTTGTAGACTTGTACTGCCCGAGGAAATGGTAAATGTTCAAATGACTGTTGGATAAATGTTATTTTGTTTCGATAATGAAATCGAAAATTTTGAGCCACATGGCATTCTTATATTGTTCAAATTTGGTAATATTTTAATACTACTTAATTTTTAACAGCTCTGCCAGTAACCGTATCATTCCTGCAAAAGATCACGCTTCGATTCAGATAAATTTAGCTGAAATTGATTCTGCTACTGGTCGCATAACAGGAAATCATAAAATCTTTACCATTAGTGGAGCTATTCGTCGTATGGTGAGTATAATTAATTGTACTAAATATCATCACGTAAATACATTTTAATAGGCTTAGTTATTATAATATTTTCCATAATTATTATCCATGTACCTATCTTATTATTTTTTAAAAATGTTCAGTTTTTTTGAAATTTGATAGTCACCTTAATAATCATTATATCTGTGATAACAATGTATCTTGTAACAAAATTGGTTGTTGTAATACTTTTTTAATAAGTTATATCATTAAAAAATTAGCAATCTTTTTGTTTTTTAACAAATTTGTTACGATATATGCAAGATACTCCTAACGCCAGTTTTAGAGGTTTTGTTTGTGTATATAATAATATTATATTATGTGATAGGCAGGTTTATAGAACTTAAAGCACTTGATTTCATTATAATATGAACTAAAAATTATTAAAATATGCATTAGATACCTAATTTTCTTATTCAAGTGTTGCATATGATTTACATTTAATATTTAAAAAGCCGGACATGCTTCGCACGATGGGTGTACTTCGCACGACGGATGGTATTCTCTTGATGGGCGTATTAAATCGTAATCTAAAAAACAAATGTCTATAGGTACATATCAGAATGTTAAATTATTATTATATACAATGTAAGAAAATTTTCATTAAATATTTTATTTAAATAAAAAAATATATATTATGATAAAAATATATTAAAAACCAAATGAAAAATACTGTTGTTTGCCAAAATTAGTTAATACATATTTTGTATTATAATAAACACAATAAACGCTATTAGATAAAATTATTTGAACATACGAGCTGAATAGATAAATGTTTGTACAAATTATCCGTCATTATCCATTCAACACAGAATATTCGATTTATCTATAGTTTTTCTTTCGAGTAATCGAGGTATTCACAAGGGAACAGAATTTTTTCGACTTATCAATGTTCTACTGTATATATATTATAAACCAATTTTGTCAATTATGATTAATATATTGACATCATTTAATTCTCAAATTTGTACTGATTTATATTTCAGGGAGAGTCTGATGACTGCATAACGAGGTTAGCCAAAGATCATGGGATTGTTGCAAAGTAAGTAAATATTCTTTTGTGCATTACATTCAAAACTATTTGTATTTTTTCTGAATCTGTTTCAGGAATTTCTAGGATAACTAATGTTATGAAAATTTATTCTATTTGAAAATGTGAATAATAAAAAAGAAAAAAATCCTAAATTTTTGAGTGTTTTTATTTATTTAAACTTATTATTTAAGATACCAAATTATACCCTTTTACATGATGTGAGTAAATGGTGATAGTTAATGTCATAACAGTAACTTTCAACTGTCTAATGCGGTTAGTTAGTGTACATATTATCTATATTTTCTATTATCGTGTAAACGGGCCTATACTTAATTACATATTTGACAGTAAAAGCAATCTATATACTTCCATTTGTATTGCTTTTATAATTATTGAATAAATAACAAATTTTATCCTACAAATAGTGATCAACCAACAGTAAAAAAATAACAAAATGTCGATTCCGGCTGAAAGTGGACATGCGGCCTTATGCAACTGGACGACTCACATAATCTATACTCATTTTTATGTTTTTACAATAATGTTAATTTTTTTCCTCTGTAAACACTCTTTCATATAGAAATAATTGTCTAAAAGTTTTGATCAGTAACTATATAGATCCAAAATCATACCCAAATAGTACTTCTGAGAGATCATTGTTCAAATTTCTCAATACTTTTTTCAAAAACAAAAAATCAACTAAAATATGCAATACTAGAATTTTCATAAAATTGAAAATTGTTTTTAACATAACTTCAAAAATAATGAAGCAATAAGTTTAAAACTTTGGCTAACTACTAAAAATTATTAGGGAAGTACTTCATAAAAATTTCAAAAACATTTGATCAATTTTGAGTTAAATATAGTGTTTTGAAAATATTGGAAATTTCTCGTTTTTTTATAAGTTTTTATTTCATAAAATTCTTAATTCTTGATATTAAGAATGAAAAATTTAACATGACCTCACTCACATAATATATGTCTAATTGACCTGAAAAAATCTCTAAAATTGTAAGTCAACTTTAACCATTTAAAGAAAACAGAATTTGTTAGTTTACCTAAAATCACACACTCCAATACTATTAAATGACAGTTGTTATTTATTAAACATATCTAACCAACAATTATAATTGTATATTATCTGAAGCTCTGCTCAGAATCATTTGGTGAAGAAATGATTTATCCTTTCTTTAAAATTCAATACACCCAGCCCCAGTACTAAATTTTTGTCCGGGCCTTTTATAAATCTTTCAAAAATGCAATTTACCATAAATTATTATAAATCAAGATTCATAAGCATTTTGATAATAATAATGACTTATTTTTTTTATTACATTATTATCTAAATGAAAAAAAAAAATCTGGGCATACCTTGCACCATGGGTATTCTTCACTCCTTGGGTGGGATAGTCTTAATGGGGATATGTTGAATTTTAAAGAAACGATTGATCATTCAGAAAGAAAAATATGCCTTAATTGATTATTTAGATTAAGTGTCATTTAAGCCATGATTCTAAAATATTAAGGATTGTGAAAAATTATTCAGTGAGCAAACTTTTATGAAAATTATGCCAATTGTAGAAAAACATGGTAAGAATCTTTTAATAAAAGAAAATATTGAGCGTATATATTTCAAGTATAGTTTTGATCGAAAAATAAAAGATTATTTTACTAAAAAATAACCTATTTCATACAAATTTTAACTTAAAACAGTTATAACATCAAGATTTCGCTTACGATTTTCAAGATTTTTTCAGATAACTGTGTATACGAATAAGGTTTTGTTAAATTTTCAGCGAATAATATCGAGAATTAAAAATTGTATTAGATAAAACGTAACAAAATACAAATTAATTCTAAAATATTATATTTACCCCAAAAGTGTTCAGGTTTTTTGTTTGGAAATTTCAGGTTTCTACTAGTATTAGTTTTTCGGAGTTTCAGTGAAATTGATAAAATCGATTTCTTAAAAACCTCTCGTTTACTTCATATTTTGTTAATTTTATAAAAAATTTTGACATATTTTCCTGTTTAAAGAAAAAGTGTTGAGAAATTTTAAAAATGACCTCCCAAATTTACTGAGTTGATAAAATTTCCAATCTAAAAAAGTTGCTGTTGGAAACTTTTTAATAAATATTTCTATTTGAAAACATGTATCCATAAAAAATGAAAATTATAATAAAAATCATTGAAAAAACACTAGTTTCTACGCTTCACTCATAATTTTATTATGAGTGTTAGTAATATAAATAAGTAGGTATTTTAAAATACTTATAATAAAAGTATTTTTAAATTGTTATTTATATATACATTTTATTTTTTTTTATATTACTGGTTTTGAGCTCGGTGATTGTCATTTTATAATTTTATCTAATATAAAATAAATAATCCTATTAAAATTTCAAAAATTGCAGATTAATTTCAACAGGCTCATGAGCACCTAAAACATCCGGGCTCTTATGCTCTAGGTCCAAAGACCCTCCCCCTATGTTAGGGCCCTGCCCCACCAAGAATATCCCATCCGTAGAGCGAAGAATACCCACGGTGTGAACTATATGTCCAGCTTTTTTTAAATTATGTATAACCTCCTCCGAAATTAAATCCTGGTTGCACAACTTTTTTGGTGTTAGACAATTTATTTACGGATGAATAATGAATCATTTTACAAGAGTTTGATTGAAAATAATTGGAGAAATGAAGAACAAATATTATGATGATATTCTAGTTTATGAATACTCAAGAAAATTGATGATGTTTTATAGCCATCTTATATATTTTTCAACGCCAAATATAATGGTTTGACACCACTGGAAAACCTGTAAATGTCAGAATTAAATTAGGGTATGGAAAATGGGGAAAAGTCAGGGAATTTAACAATATTGTCTGGAAAATTATTTTAGATTCTGAACGAAGTGAAGAATCTAGTGTTTTTACAATGATCTTTACTTTTTTTTTCTGTGTACAACTTTTCGTATAGAAATACTTGTCCAAAAGTTTCGATCAGTAACTTTTTGAAACTGGATTTGCCTCTAGATTGTACTTAAGAGAGGTCATTTTTTGAATTTCTCAATTCTTCAATTTTTTTTTTTTTTGGAAAAACTACCAAAAATTTGAAAAAAACAACTCAGAAACCATCATTTTTTGATCCGACCTATATTTAAACATAGATAGAAAATCATTTAAGAAAAATTTTGAAAATGTGAAAAAAACTATTTCAACTTTTTTTTTATACACGCGTACCACACAATAAATTGTGTAATTTGAACCTCATTACATTGTATTATTTATATCTATAAAGGTGTAATCTTAGATATCACAATGGAGGGCAACTGATGGTCCAAAATGCAGTGTTTGCAAGGAACGTATTCCTTAGGGAACAGAGTTCCTTTTAGAAGAACGACACATTGAACGAATTCCATTTTATAAAAACAAAAAGAGGAATGGGAGGATATCCTATTATTCAAGAAAAATGGTTACAATTTTCCGTTCCTTTTCTTTTACATTTTGATCCATAAAAAACGATAAATGACCAGCGATGCACCGATAAATGATAAGATTTTTTTCTGGCCTCTACTATTGTAAAATCCTGACTACGCCACTAAACTGGGTTTGGGTAATTCTTTGCAACCAAATCAAACATTGTCGTAAATTGTTCAGTTTTGTTTGTTCGTTTTTT
Source organism: Stegophylla sp. TES_Ste_2020 (assembly GCA_025469315.1). Classification (NCBI taxonomy): domain Eukaryota; kingdom Metazoa; phylum Arthropoda; class Insecta; order Hemiptera; family Aphididae; genus Stegophylla; species Stegophylla sp. TES_Ste_2020. The sequence goes on along the minus strand of JAIPRM010001946.1, from coordinate 11,553 downwards.
TCTGTAATTCATACGTATCACATTTTATGTAAAATAATTCTATACGTCTTATCGCGAGTCTTTGCACGGGCGATGTTCGCAGTACACTCCGAGTACTCAGTTTAGCATCATGTGCTGTGGGTTAACGCGTGACTACTGGTGCTGTCGACGCGTACAGTAAATTGTCATTCACACGTAAAAATATTTCACGTGTTCCCATATTCTATTCCACTCACAGATAAAACACTGTATATAATAGTTATCCTGTTGCCGTTTATACGCGCTAAAACGATAATAATAATTTAAATATTATAATATACTAGTCGAATTCTACACAATAATTAATATTGTGCTAACTCAGACACGTGAATAAATGTTTATTTTGAAGAGGGTGATTTAACAGTTTCAAAATGTTTGGGGCTTAAAAAAAATTGCAATCACGTTGTTCACTTTAATTTAAAGTAGGTATACGAATTGATTATTGTTAATCAATGCTCACCACGAGAGGGATTAAGCCCAATACCGGATTTTTGTCATACATATATTATATATATATATATATGGTATACTTTCAAATTCATCATTCAATTTTTCCCTTTTGTACTTATCATGAGTAGCTGCTTTACAGTTTTTTTTTTTGGGAGGGAGGGGAGGGGGGAGAGGAATGATCACTCCAATCGCTCACTCCTAAATTACATGTCTGTGCTACCTGCTGACCATTGCATGATAATTGATGAGTAAATTAAGTCATAATTTGTAGTATTTAAATTGAATTCCTATATTTCAAATGTTCTTAAAAAAAAAAAAAAAAAAAAATGTTATAATTTACATAATTTTGCACCTAAATATTAATTATAATATTATAATATATTAATACACATTTAAAAATACTATTTTTTGAGTATTTATTTATATATTATGATTTCTTTTTTTTTTTCTATAATTTTCTCATGGTTTTTAAGTCATAAAAATTCTTAAACTTTGGTTATTATTTCATAACATTTGCAATTTTTAATTTGAAATTTAAAATTTCATACGAGGTTTCTCATATCATGGGGTAGGTCGATTTTTTTTTTCGTCAAAATTCTAATTATTAAAACTTTAAATGACATTAAATGTTAAAATGTTATCGTCTTCAGTGGCGCAACTAGGATTTTTTCGAGGGGGATTTCTTCTACACCAAATTATTTAAATATAAAATTATAATCAATTGACACTTTACAAGAATTGATTAATTAGAAATTTCATGTATCAAAATCTAACTGTCTTTTCTACGAGTTAACATTTTTATAACGTTATTTGCAGATAAATACAATTAGGCGTTCTATGTTTGACAATATGAATTTTTAAAGCATGTTTCAAGTTTATTTCTGAATTAGTTCAGGTTATAATTGTATGGTAAAAAGGATTTTTTTTTCAATGCTCATTAAATAAAATTCCCATGAATATTTATTATAGGGGGGTGTCCAGACACCCAAAACAGCCCCCTCGGTTGCGCCACTGCTCGTCTTAGGGTATCGCATTATCGCCACTATTAATCGTTGCATTTAAGTGTAAAATATTTCACGACTGAAACACCGCCTCGGGCCTTGAATCGGACACCCACCCAAAACGCCTTACATTCCTGTCGGCATTTCGCGTATCCGAGCGACGAAGAATATATACCAGCGGGCGAACTGCGAAGTATGCCCGGCTTTTGTTTCGTCGTCTGCATTTGGGTTTTTTTTTTTTTTATTCTCGTCATATGGCGATGTTCTCATCGCGTGCCGCAAATACTCAAAACGTTTCACAGGATATTGAAAATGTGATATTGGAAAAACATATATCGTGCCCGCCTACAGTGCACATATTATAGGTAAAATATTATTAAACTAATATGTTGTTTATATAAATATTAGTAAAATGGAGTAAAATCATTATTTCCGACAAAATGGACTTTGCCTGTTGACTCAATGGTCTCAATGCGTTTTTTTTTTTTTATTGTTTTGTTTTGTTTTTCCATTTGCTTCCGATTTAGATGGGGTTTTTTTTGTTTTCCGAAAAAGGTCGATTTCCAATGACGTCTGTAAACAATATACAACGCGGAAAACGAACAGCGAATCACTAAACCAAAAGCGTTTCAAAGCAATATATATTTAAATGACCAGGAAAACGAACGAGGTTACATTTCAGGGTACTCACGAAAGCTTCTTGTTTTTTTTTTTTTTTATCGTTATTTCATTATTTATTTACTCTTTATTTTTTATCTTTGAAAACATTCTCGGGGGCAAAAACAAAATTAGTCTGTGCGTTGCATACTAATTACGACATGCACTAATCAATATCGATTCGCGAAACTGAATTCACAGAAATCTGTTCTAGTCCAAAGGGATTTATTGTTATTCATTTTTATTTTTACGATATCGATGGTAATAATAATTAGCTTTTATATTGTTATAAAATTATTATTTAATTTGATGGTATTTAAATATTGTATGTAATTACTTTGAGTTTGCGATAAATTTAATAACTTACTTTTTAAATCGTTTAAGGCTTCTGTTAAGAAATATTTATAATTAAAATTTACATTGCCCTTATTTTAAAAAAATTACTCGAACGCCATTCAATATTGGCTACGTAAAAAGATTTGATTATTATAAAATTTCACTAATGCGATTAAATACTTGGCCAGTCATGCACTAAAGTTTGGTTGGAGACTTTATTATCGTTATTTATTTTAAGCATACACTGATAATTGTTACATATTATTAATTAACTGTAAGAACACAAAATACAAAGAAATATGTATATATAAAATATAAGTACCAACAAAATGACTATTAAATCAGTTATTAACAACATGTTGGAGCCATTGATCCAAAGCCGTGACTGAAAACAAAGTTCAGAAGGGGGGAGGTCCAAAGATTAATCTTTTTTCTTTATTTTTCTTGTTAAATGTAATTATTTTTATTTTTATTTAATTGTTAATTTTCAAAATGTTGTGCCCCTTTCCTCAGATACGGCTTTGCATTGATCTGTCAAAAATCAAAATCCATGAAGTTAGCATAGCGTAGCATTCTGTCCATAGGTTAAGTTTTGCCATTAGAAGTAGTATGGAAATCGAAAAGAGACATTGAAATGAAGATTGTTTCCAGAAAATTATGAAATCAAAACTAAATAAAGAACAAAAATACAATTGAAGGAACAAAATAATTTAGTTTTTTCTTTTTTTAAAGCTTTTAGAGGCTTTCCAATAGTTGTATTAACGATCGGTGACGGTTATAGTTAAACGTAGGAGTGACGTAAATTCCAAAATTTTTAATTTACACGATTAAGAAAAGTAAGTACAATTAAATAAATGTGAACTGTAAGGAATAGGATTACGGAATATAGAAAAAATCATAACATGAAATATTTTATAATTCAACCCGATTCATCTAAATAGCTGATTTGGATTGGAGAGTTAGACGATATTATTAGAAACGTTATTACATAAATACATTTTAATATCGCATGTGAAAAGATGAAATTTAGCAGGAGATACGCAATTGTTGCTAATGGAATTAACAAACAAAATAAAGTTTATGTTTTAATTATTATTAAATAAAACTCGAGTATGTGATATAATCATAAAAACGGTTTTCCGTTAAAATTAATATTATTACTATTGGATACTTTCAATTTACTATACTATACGATGCTAACGAAAAGAAAACTCTTTAAAGCTGAAATTTATAATTTCAAATAACTTGTCTTATTTTATAATAAAATAATTCTATTTGTTTAGATTTTTTGTCGTAAACGATTTTATACATCTTGTGTTTTTATAATAAAAAGGATTAAAATAAAGTTGGAATTCCAATTCAACTCTATAGTACTCTGCATTCGTGAAATTTAATTAAATTCTTTATTAAAAATGTTTGTATGTTATGTAATAAATGTTCTTCAATCTAATAAGAATTGATTGTGTTATTTTAGAAAAATGTACAATATTAAATTGTAAATAATCCCGAGATATTACTAAAAGAAACTATTGCGAGATGAAATCTCCTCTTGTACTCGGTTTTTGTTCAACTCGAGAAATGAAAATCGCTTTGGGGCATTGGAAAAATTACTTCTCATATGTAAGCAAGAAAACGAAAATACGACACTGTAACTTCCGTTTCTAAAACGTGAAATGAGCTTAAGAAAAAAAACAATGAATCAAATGTACGTATGAAAAAGTCGTTATAAACTAAGAATTATTTTTTCTCGTACGAATAATTTTTATTGAAACGTTGTTATTACGTATAATTATTTCTTATTTTTCTTGTGTATAAACTGAATACCAATAATAGATGGAGTAGGGCATTTACCGAGAATTCACTGTTTTTTTAAAGCAGGGAAGTCTAGCAAATGTTAATACTTTGTATTAACGAATTTCTGGTAAAAAATAAATGACGTGTCAACTTTTAGTTATTATATCGTATGACGTCATTATAACATACGAAATTTTCATACATGTCGATTTTCGATTTATTTCTTTATTCGATCAAATTGAAAAAATAATTTTGTTGAATTCTTTCGATTTTATTGCTGTTAATGTCCGTGAAAAATTAAAAAAAAAAACATTTATTTTGATTTATTTAGGAATTTAAACATTTGATTTTAGATTTGGTTGGAGCGAAGAAGCTAGTGTTTTTACAAGCTTGATAATTATTGATTTTCGATAAAATATTTTATTTGTGCAGAAATACTTGGCCAAAAATTTCAACCAACAACTTTTTATCAGAATTTGCCTCTAGATTATACTTTCGGGAGTTTATTTTACGAAATTCTCAATATTTTTTTCCCAAGACCGATACTTTTTCCTTCAACTTAACGTACTTTACTTTACGTTTTATTCGCGTGAAACTTACAAATTCGTGTAAGGTGAAATTACATTTATCAGATCAACGTGCGACACCATAATATTATATTATATTGAGTTACGTTACTTTATCTATAATCCTAATCTCATATCCCTAGTCTTATATCAGTAAAAACATTTTTTCGATCCAGATAATATTATGTTTGCTGGTATTTATAATGATATGATATAAATTTTTCGTTTCTCTTTTTTTCGAAAAAAAAAAAAAAAAAAAATGCTGTTTGCTTGTCAAAAAAAAAAAAAAAGGGGGGGACCGCTCCTTGACGAATTTCCAGATTCCTTGTAGGCACCAGACCGCCGACATCATACTTACATAATAATATCATCTTGTATGTTATCAAACGAAATAGATGTTTCGCGTTTCGTATCGATACGACGACAATAATAATTGATTCTTTATACCGATGGCGGAGGCGTCTCGCTCTCGACCACGTTGGCAGGCGAATCCGGTGGTGATGACGTTGCGAGACCACGACGCCTGTACGCGAATAGGGGTTGGGTTTAGTCGCAGTGATTACCAACTGAGGTGATGCGGGTGTCGCCAAAATGTTTGAATTATGATTTTAAAAAAAAAAAAATAATTGTTTGAAAAATATAATGTATGTGTATAACAGCATAGATTATAAAAAACCTTGTGTGTTGTATTTTTTTATAATTTGTAGTAACACTGTAATGTTCTTTATATTTTAATTAGCATACTGATTTTATTTACAATTGAAAATTTCAAAAAATTATCTCTTAAAAGTACCATCTAGAAACAAATCGTGATTCAAAAAAGTTGCCGGTCGAATCTTTCGCACAAGTATTTCTATACGAAAACGTGTACACATAAAAAAAAATAAATAATGATAAACATAATTGTAAAAATACCAACTTCTTCGCTTCACTCAGAATGTAAAATGTAGGATTAACGTAAAATGTATTAATTTGCTTAGTTAAACATTAATATATGTTTGTATATACTATTTTGCCACTTTTGGTTATACCTAGCTAAAGAAAAAAAAAAAGCCGGACATACTTCGCACGATGGGTGTTCTTCACTCGTCAGGGTGTTCTTTGCACGTCGGGTGGGATTCTCTTGACGGGTGTATTGAATTTTAAAGAAACGATAAATCATTTCTTTAATAAAACGATTCTGAACAAAGAAAGTTAATAATATAAAAATAAATGAAAAAAAAAAAAAAAAATGTTAGAAAAATGTCCAAAAATTTTTTTCACATTTTCAAAATTTTCTTGCGCCAAAATCTTTCTCATATTATTTTTTATCTATGTTTAAATTTTCATATAGTTCGGATCAAAAAATGATGGTTTCCGAGTCGTTTTTGTCAAATTTTGGGTAGTTTTTTCCAAAAAAAAAAAATTAAGAATTGAGAAATTTAAAAAATGACCTCTTTAAAGTATCAACTACGTATACCATCTAGAGGCGAATCCGGTTGAAAAAGTTGCTGATCGAAATTTTGGACAAGTATTTCCATACGAAAAGTTGTACACAGAAAAAAATAAATAAACGTCATTGTAAAAACACTAGCTTCTTCACTTCGTTTAGAATCAAAAACAAAGTTAGGTACAAATTATAAATATAAATGCATGATAAACGAATATAGAGTATAGAGTTTAGGGTGCCTCAGTATTTTTTGAAAACATATGGGATACCGTGAGTTAAAAAAAGGTTACGAGCCTCTGGGTTGGAAATAGATCGAAATGTCGTACGAATACGAGTAGTAAGTCGTCGACCACAAGAGTACTTAGCCACCCGCCGCGAAATATAATACATATACGAGAGACGGTGTAAAAAATAAAATAAAAAAAAAAAAATATAGAGAAAGAAATAATAATAATAAAACGATCGAACGCGGTCTCACGTATCGCACTCGACACGTGACGACCACGCTATTTATGGTGCCAACTTCCCCACCCGGTCGTCCCTGTTTTAGCCGGCGGGTGCGAAAGGGTGCAGAGGGACTGTTAAGATTAAAGTACCGTCTTTGAATTTCAATCGACACGACCTCTGACGTTTGGACGACGACCGATTCGCATTTCCCGACGCGCACGCGCAGAGTACGTTTGCGAAATCGAATTACGATGTAGAAACGAGAGAAAGAGAAATTGGAACATAATAATTTTGAAGATAATATGCGGACACCCACGCGTTGGTGTCGTGACAGCATTGCCCCGACGACGACGTTAGTTCCACGAAGAGCCGGATAAATAATGATAAATGGCATGCGATTGTTCGCACGGCGTGTTATTATATTATTACTGTTATACTATAGAGTAGCGGTGTTTCCCAAACTTTTTGTCCAGCGGTGACCTTTTTTGGACCACATTCATTCGCAATGCCCCCTGCGTTAAGATTTTTTTTTTTACAATGATGTTTATTTTATTTTATTTATTCCTTCTGTGTACAATTTTTCGTACAGAAATACTTGTCCAAAAGTTTCGATCAATAACTTTTTAAAACCGGATTTGCCTCTAGATTGTACTTTAAAGAGGTCATTTTTTGAATTTTTCAATTCTTCAATTTTTTTTCTTTGGAAAAAACTACCCAAAATTTGACAAAAACCACTCGGAAACCATCATTTTTTGATCCGAATTTTATGAAAAATTAAACATAGATAGAAAATCATATGAGAAAGATTTCGGCGAGCGCAAGAAAATTTTGAAAATGTAAAAAAAAATTTTTGGATATTTTTCTAACATTTTTTTTTTTCTCATTTATTTTTTATAATAATTAACTTCCCTCGTTCAGAATAATTGTTTTATTGAAGAAATTATTTATCGTTTCTTTAAAATTAAATACACCCGTCAAGAGAATCCCACCCATCGTGCGAAGTGTGTCCGATTTTTTTAGCTAAAAATGAAGGTCATCGACCTAATTATAGCAAGTACATTTTCAAGCAAAAAAAAAAAAAAAAAGAAATTGCAAAAAATATGTAAACGCAAATAATGTAATTAATGACCAAGTGTACGTGGCTGCTTAACAATGTCAGGTTTTATTATGGACAACTAAAGTCTGAGGTTACGTTCAGCAATGAGACGATTGCAGTATTTAGTGCTAGCAGCAGTGTAAGCTGAAAATTCCGACTCTCATAAACAAATTTTGACGGAGGCTGACATTAGTGATTTTGCTTAAACCTTATTATTTTTCAAATTTAGCCATAATTCTACGAACGAATTGCTATTGATGGAAAATTTTAGCATCGGGTTTGAAGTTAAGTAGATCAAATCAGATTGTAATCAGCAGTATCTAGCTGTATAAGCTTAAGGGTTTCGCACTGTCTGAGAAGGGATACACTATTCATATATAAATCAGTACTAAGTCAGCCATAATCGATATAGAGTAAAAATATAACGAAATTCATTTCGGTTATTTTTTTTTTTTCTTTTTTTTCAACACTAAAATTGCGAACTCATCATATTCGCCCGACAAATAATTTCCAGAAACTTAAAATTTGTGTTCCACTTAATGTGTCTTGAAATTCTAACAATATTATAATCCTAGATGATACCAGCAAGGATGGGCAAGTCGGATAAATAATAATATTTAAATATTAGATACTAAATATATCGATTTTAACTTGCAGGTAAATGGTACATTTGACATTTTTAAAAATAATCTAGTTGCAAAGTTATTTTCCCGTCGTCGTAGAACGAAATATGTTATTAATTATTATTAATATTGTATGTTATAATAGCGTATGATTTATTTCGATAACTCTTTTCGACGTTGTTCTCCGCGTTGAATTCGATTTTTCGTGTTCATCACCGAACGTTTTGACGAAAATAATTAAAAATTTTTTCTTATAAAATTAAATTTTAATGTAATCTAATAATACTCGATGATAACACACGCACTGGTGAGATTACGCTTTTTACAGGTATTTCATTTTTTTTTTTTTTCTAACACTATTATTATACTTCACAAGGGTCTTGTAGTTAGTATAAGACCTTGACTTGAAGTGCAAGACCAAGATCAAACCAAGACTTACAGTTATAACTAAGACCAAGACCAAGATTGAGTTTCCAAGAACAAGGTCAAGACCAAGACTAGGTTAGTCTTAGTCTTGTTTTGCTCATCACTATTTAAATGTGTTTTCACATTTTATTTTTCGATATTTGCCAAATTACTGTGAGTATACCTATATCTGGGTCACTAAAAAACATAAGCTTTTCAATATGGTTGATAATTAATACTCAACAGAGTGCAAATTTTTTTACAGGAACGTATTATTACAATGAACTACTACGCGTTTCCCAAAAAATGTATGAAATTTGCGCACGTGTACCTTTGTTTGTTTTGCAAATGATTTTGCAATACTCTTCCAAAAAGCAATCAATACGTACCAAAGTTTTTAGGTTTACAATTATTTCGAAATTGTTAGGATCAATTTATATCATTCTAATTAGTCCACGTTTGCCTATAATATAAGTGTAATGGGCGTTTTTTATAACACCTCACTACTTCACACTTTATAAGAATCTATAGAGTGCACGGTACCGTAGACGAAGAACGAACAAATAATTAGTTTAACCAAAAAATATAAGTTTATTAATATGATACCATGATTTACAAGAGACTCTGAATTTACTGAATTTACAAAGGAGGTTCTGCTAACAGACCGACTCACAGACTGCCTTGCCTGGCTTGTCGTACTGTCGATGTACGCGACGTTCGGTCTCAAAAGGCTTGTTCATCACATTCCTTTCGACCGACGTTCTCACGATTCTAATTCTAAGAAATACAATGTAATACTATTCATATTCCTTATAATATAACTTATGCTACAGGGGTTCTTAACATAAGTTATAAAAAAAAAAAAGAAATCGAACGATCGAAAAAATAAATATATGTATTTTTTATATGCTAAAATTAGTTTTAATATTATTTCACTTCAAAATTTTTATGTAAAATTGTCTTTTATTATAATAAATTGAATCTCCTAATAGGATGATTTTTTTTGAATAAGAAGAAGAAGAAATGATTTATCTTTCTTATAAAATGTAACACACCCACCAAATCTCACCCGAGAAGTGAAGAATACCCATGGTTCGAAGTATATCCAACTTTTTTGAACTGTATATGTTGTCTTTTGGCCAAATGAAAATACGTAGTAGAAATAAAGAAATTATTTCATTAAAAAATAAGGAACGCGTTCTGGCTACCTATCAACTTTTTAGATTCTGAGCAATGCAAATAATCTCATAATATTATTACATTGAAGTAAATTTTATTTTTTCTTTCTGGAAACACTTTTATTTACAGAAATACTTATCCAAAAGTTTTGATCAGTGATTCTTTAGATTTAAAATCATACACAATTGGTACTTTAAACGGATAATTTTTCAAATTTCTCAATACTTTTTTCAAAAATGCCGAAAATCTGTCGAAAAATTGACAAAAAACGGCAAGATATGCTATTACCGGCATTTACATAAATTGAAAATTGTTCTTTTACATAACTTTAAAAATAAAGTAAGTAAAAACTTGAAACTTTCACAAACAACTAAAAATGGTTACGAGAGTACTTCAAAAACGTTTGATTAATTTTGAGTTAAGTAAAGCATATTTGAAATTTCACATTTTTTATAAGTAATTAAATTTTTAATTTTCAATATTAAGACTTGAAATTTAATATGACCTCATTCACAGTTCAATTGTTTTTTCTCTATAAGACTTTAACCGTTTAAAGTTAGCATTTTAACGGAATTCATTAGTTTTACCTAAAATTATACACTTTAACTTACATAAATGAAAACTGGTTCGACCAAACGTTTTAATGTCGTCTTGAATTTTAAACTCTGAGCGGAGCGAATTTCCAATGGTGTTAATTTTTTTTTTTTTCCCGTTCTGTAATCACTTGCGTGTAGAAATATTGATCCAAAAACCTCAGTCAGCCACTTTTTGGTTCTAACATCGTCTCTATAGATGGTACTTTATACTTAGCACATCTGAAGATTCACATTATTTTAAAGGGTTTATACTTATCACCGTTGTTGGACCCCTCACCTGAACTAGTCCTCTCCCTAACACGATCCAGACACCCTACTCAATACCCCCTATCATGGCAACTATTAAACCTTGGTAACAATGGTAACGTAGTGAATATTGTTACGTGGTCATTGATAATAAATGATCCACTGCTCAGAATCATTTTATCGAAAAAATTATTAATCGTTTCTGTGAAATTAAATACAATCACCAAGAATATTCCATCCAAAAAATGAAGTACATATATCCATGATTCAAAGTCTGTTCGGCCTTTTTGAAGTTTGGTCTTAAAATATTCAACTAAAGGTCCTAAATGAATTTTAATACCAACAATAATTATTGTTCCCTCCCTAAATAAAGCCTCAAAATCGCTACTGTTACCTTAGTGCCATAATTTATTATTGTATTAACTACTAGGAATTTGTTTTCAATTTTTATAACTAGCATGGTACAATTTTTATCTATATTTATCTAGTATTAAGTTTTATTTCCTATGCAATATCTCTACCTAAGTGCTTCAGCTACTATGGAGATATCGAATGTTTGTGTGTTCAAATATTAAAATATTCTTAAAAACTAAAAAGCCGGACATACTTCGCACGATGGGTGTACTTCGCACGACGGGTGGTATTCTCTTGACGGGCGTATTAAATTTTAAAGAAACGATAAATCATTTCTTCAGTAAAACGATTCTGAA
>JAIPRM010001945.1:13298-33563 GCA_025469315.1 Stegophylla sp. TES_Ste_2020 | reverse complement strand
TCCTTCGTTCAGAATCGTTTTACTGAAGAAATTATTTATCGTTTCTTTAAAATTTAATACGCCCGTCAAGAGAATACCACCCGTCGTGCGAAGTACACCCATCGTGCGAAGTATGTCCGGCTTTTTTGAATTTTTATTCTGATGTTGATATTTAATTAAAATAAATCTTTAAAGATTATTTAGGAATGTTAATTGGATGTAGAGAAAGATCGCTCGATACGCCTGCCGGCTTCGCTCGCCACCTTAAGTGGCACTTTGCAGTAAACATATTCTTTCAGAATTGACGGTACATACAACAGTTGTTAGAAATTTCACCTTTTTTAAGTTCACATTCTTTAATTATATAAAGAAATAAAGCGTACGATCGTACGGAATAAAAATGTTAGATTTAATTTGTGTTTGGTTGCTATGTATTAATAAATAAATAAATAATAAATAAACTATGTTTTTTGTTAATATTTATTTTTTATCACTCTATACTGTGTTCAACGTATGTGTATAATTACTGTAAGGTTTCTGTTTTTTCTGATTGATAAATTTGCGATCGCAAAAAATAAAAATGATCTGAGAGTACTAATCTGTCAAATATCATGTGAATTTCGAGGAAAACAAAAAAAGTCAACGTAGAACTTACTGCATATTATTATCACCGAGATCATCACTATCGTGCAAAAAATAAACAAGTAAAAAATACATATTTTTTGATAAATGAAAGTTCAATATTTAAAATCGTAATTTAATCAAATTTTCAAAATACTCGTCTTAATAAATATATTTTTTACTTGGTTGTTTCTTGTACAATCTGACGATATATATATATATATATATTAAAATGTAAATTAAATATACATGTGTGTACTGGGCCGACTAAATGTATCGGCGACATGGACAAATAAAATATTAACTGGGGCAGGGGTAAACCTGAATTATACGTATCGGTTAAATGTTATATAACACGAATATAGGACACATAAAGTTGATGCCTGTGTGTAATTCAGTGTCTTTTTTTCAGGACGAACTGGAACAATTGCGGAGTAGAGTAGACAAGTTGGAACAGGAACGGTCGCAGTTGAAATCGGACAACGACAGACTCGAGCAGAGGGTAAGTAAGATGCGGCAGGAAATTCTCGAAACTTTGCGAGTTTTTTCTATACTTTTTTTTTGTTTCTCTCACACACTATCGGCACCGCTCGTCGAGTATTCGCTTGCCGTTTGGCGAATTTGGTTCGCGGCCAAATGCAATTTGATTTCCTCTCCCGGGGCCGCCGTCACCACCACCACCACCACCACCACCGTTCTATTTTTGTGCGACCGATTTTTAAGACGTCGAGCGTACTACAACAATAGACGCAAACCTAACCGTATAGCGAATTAGGTGTTGACCAGTCGCGTGTGTTTCATTCGGTGGACCGACACTTCCCTAAACATTGTGCACGGATAGAGTCCGCGTGACCGCGTTCGCTCTCCTCTCTTTTGCGCGCGTGTAACCGAACACAACGACAATAGTCGCGACAACGATATCATCATGTTTACGCCGGCGTTAATGAGGAGACGCTACGGCGGTGGCGCGACGCCGTCGTCCCGGTCCGTCTCGGGTTCCGTGTCGCCAATGTCGTACCGGTCCTGTCACTCCAACGTCGTCGACATGAGATCGAAAGAGTTTAACGCGAAACTCCTGGAACTTCTGCACGAGAACAAGGTTCGATTAGGTTACCGCTACATGGTGGACTTTTCAATAACGATTTGAGATTTCCACGTTAGTCACAGCCGGCGAGAGATCCGCATTAAATTCAATGTACAATTTTTAGATTCTGAACGTTGTGAAAAAGCTTGTACATTGATGTTTATTTATTTATTTTTTCTGTAAACATTTTTTCGCATAGAAATACTTGTTTAAAAGTCTCGACCAGCAACTTAATGAAACCGAATTCGCCTCAGGCTGGGTACGTTAGATAGAAAGGTCATTTTTTGAATTCCTCAATTTTTCAATTTTTTTTTTTTTTTTTTGTGGTGGGGGATGGACTACTCACAATTTGACAAAAAAAGACTCGAAAACCATAATTTTTTGATCCAAACTTTATGAAAATTTAAACATAGATAGACAATGATTTGAGAACCCTTTTGGCGCAAGAATATTTTAAAAATGTGAAAAAAATTAAATATTTTTCAAACACTTTTTTTCCCATTAATTATTTTTTCCTTTTCTTTATTTATTAGATGAAAAATGTAAAGTAAATAAAATAAAGTGTAGACAAGAAAGCTTACTTTACACCAACTTACTTCACACCAAGAATATCTTCGCTCTTCAGGTCAGATACTCTTGGTGGCTGTGTGAAAAATTATGACTATTATTGTTCTTTACATTATTAACTTCTTTCGTTCAGAATCGTATTATTGATGAAATAATTTTTTGGTTTTTTTAAATTCTATATACCCACCAAAAGTATCTGATCCAAGGAGCGAAGAATTCCCGTGTTGTGAAGTATGTCTGATTTTCTTCTATTTCTGACTTTCTGTTCTATTTCTATTTTTTATTTCAATTTCATTTTTTTTTTAATTTCTATCACTGGTTAGACTCATGAGATAAAATCTATATTTTTATGCATGTATAAACTACCTTTAATCTAAAAACACTCCATAGATCTTTAACCGCGTTCTGACCTCAGGATATGTGTGTAAATTGTAGACATGTTATTAAACAATAATTACTTTAGTACTTTAATGTGTAATATATAATATATTTATATTGTAGCAGACGTCCGCCTTATCAGTGATAAAACCGGTGTTGTGTTCGCTGTTGTTTACATTTTTGTTATAATTGCGATAAAACAATGACAATAACAATTGTATGTATTACATAACTATGTTGGTATAAACTTCGTCTCCCATTTATCCCATTAAAGCGAATGGTGCCGTATTAGGCCTCGTTTAAAACAGTCATTGTGTGTGTGTGTTTTACCATAATAATATATCAGTCGTCGTGGTCACATTTGACTTCCACCAACTCTCGTATGTATACGTTTCTTAATCGTACGTTCTCTCTCATATGTCTAGTTGGCCGAAACGACTGCCGACCTGTCTGAAGAGCACTCCACCGTGACCATGGTGTCCGAGCGGTTACAGTTTGAGACGGCCGAGAGGCAACGGCTCGAGAAGGAGCTACAAGAGACCCAGGCGGTCAAAACTCGGCTTGCTGAGACCAACGAGCAGCTGGAAATGCAACTGCTGTGTATGCGTTCCACCGACCCGTCGCTGATGTCGTCCTCGTCTTCCGTGGCCGGCACCGTCAGTGACGATGACAGCGCGGTGGCGAACAGCGACAAGGGTGATCAGTACTATCGGCGCAGATACGAACGCGTGTGCCGCGAATTGGAGTACGCCAAGAAGCGGCTGCAGCAGCAACACAACGATGACATGGAGCAACTGTTGGCCATGAAAAAACAACTGGAGAAGAAAGTGAGTACAAGCAATCGATGGTGTTATTATTGGGAGGAGGGGAGAGGGGGAGAAATTGAGTCTTTTTATCGGTTTTAAAATTACCTATATATTTTGCATGTATATCACCACTTTTTCGACAAATAAGACTCGTTTTGACCAGCATCTTTAGTGATCAGATATTTAATTTATTATTTCAATGAAACTTAAAAACAAACCCTATATTTTAAATTCTAAATCTAGTGTAAGAAAAAAATAAAAATGTCTACCAAAATACTCACCACATTTATATCTTATATAATACCTTATGTACATATTATATTTTATATAATAAGATATAATATAAGATACGAGAAAGAAAAATGTCTATCCCACATAGAGACAATTTCTAATTAGGCTATTGCAGACGATACATAAACATGTTATCATCCGTTGCTGGACTACTGAAGTGTTTTCGACATGAATAAGACTTATTATAAAGACTTATTTTAGTATAAAAAATACTATAATGATGAAATAGTCACCAAATCGTCAACGTACGATAAGTACGATGTTAGGTTTATACAGCATTTGCGTATTTCATCGATCTCGTGGATTAACGATTGAACTATCTTTTTTCATGTCTCTTTCAACTATGGGGACGGCCTAACTTTCGTGCTAAGTCTCAATCTTGCACGGTCTCCCACATCATCCATATGCAACATTATTCATGCAGCCGTCTTTCTTATCACTGAACTTTATCTAACAATTTCCTGTTTTGTCTATCTATTCCTCTCCTCCCAGACCGACATGAATTTTTAAACTCCCTTCCCCTCTTAGTTTATTTTAGTCGAATAACAATATTTTTTTAGTTATTAATATTTTTCTTTATTATAATACGTTTTGTTAAACATGTACTATAAACACTATAGGGAGTGTTTAAAACATAAATTATACTATTTTTTTTATCGTAAGTAATCATAATATAATATATAATTGCAAAAATATTAATATTATATTTGTAATGTTATCTATGAATTATTACCGATAGAATATCAATGCTTGATGTTGAACAAATTCCACATTCAATACAAGATTGTAAAATGGTATATATTTTAGTAAAATGTGAATTAATAGATTTTTAATAATTACTTTATTATTAAATGAATGGTGCATATCATTTGAAATCGTTTATGTCAAACGCCTTCATAATATTTCCATCCACGTCTTCTTGATAATAATTATTATAAAATCACTTTTCAGTTGGCTGGTGTTTACGAAGATGTAGAAGAACAACGTCAAATAGTTGCACAATGGAAACGAAAAGTAAACAAATTGAATTCAGAATCAAACGACCTTAAACTCATGTTGGAAGAAAGTAACTCGAGAAATAATTTACTCGAAAAGAAACAAAAGAAGTGAGTGTAAAAATTGTTTTTTCTTTTTGTTGACACCATAACAAATATTAACCATCATAAATCACAACGTGTGTATATACAATCACGAATACTTAAAAAAAAAAAAAAAATATACATAAAATAGTATATTACTGTGATGAATAAAACATGTTTTATCTTATCTAACTAGCATAGTAATCCATGAAATAATCGTATTAGATTAAAAATAAATGACGCGAACTCCTCTATAACATGTAACTCATTATACACCTTAAAGTGCATTGGATTGTTGATCGGAATAATGAACATCGAACAATCAATAATTTAACAATCATTAATAGATAAACAAAAAAAAAAATTTCATTAATTAACAAAAATTTTTTTTTTTTTTAATTCTGTGGTAAATGGTAATGTATGTTTTATTGACACGATAAATTATTTCAGGTTCGATATGGAGTTACATTCATTGCAAGAGGAGTTAAAGAAAGAAAAAGCTCAAAGAGAAAAGATCACGAGAGAAAAAGACATGGCGATGTCGGATAAATTTACAATGGAACAAACTCTGAGCGTAAGTTCGTTTTTCCAGACGCGCTTGGATTTAATAAAATTAATCAAAAATCTTAATGATAATTTTTTGATTTTAGAGTGTAAAATTAGAGTTGGAGTTGAAGGAACAGAAAGTGGTTGGTTTGAATCGCGAATTACAGGAGTTGACGTTTAGTGGAAATACCGAGGAAGAAGTGGCCGCACTCAAGCGGTCAAAACATCAGTTGGAGAGCAAGCTCAAAGACCAAGAAGAAGAACTTGACGATCTAGCTGGACAGGTACAATTACTGGAGCAGGTAAAGACCCGGCTGGAAATGGGGCTCGAACAAGAGCGTAAAGAACACCGGCGGGAACTGGCTCAGAGGGAACAGGAAAACGAAGAAACCCGGTGTTCGGCCGCTAAGAAGATCAAAGCGTTGGAGTGTGAAATTGAAAATGAGCACGAAGAGAGGACTGCTCTGATCCGGGAGCGTCATGACCTGGAGAGACGACTTGTGGACGCCGAGGATAGGGAACGGTGTCGGGGAATGAACGATCAGGAGACTATTAGCCGGCTGCGGAGGGACATAAAAAAACTCAAGGCCCTATTGAGGGACGCGCAGACTGTGCAGGAACAGCGGACTGACAGTCAAGCAAATCGCATAGCTATGAGGCAGCTGCGAAATCAACTCGAGGACGCCGAGAGTGCTAGGGACTCGGCGATAAAAGCCAAGGTGATGGCTGAAACGGATCTTGCAGAGGTGACGGCTACGTTGGACGAAGTGCAAGCGGCAAAGCGAACAGCCGAGGATCGGGCTGCAGGTCTGGCTAGGGACAAAAACAATCTACAGAGCCAGCTTGACGAAAACGAAGAGGAACTGGCTGAAGTGCTAAAGAAGTACCGTGGCACGGTGCAACAGTTGAGCACTGAGCAGGCAGTGCAACAAGAACAGGCGAGCCGTCTTGCTGAGCTTGAGACGGACAGGGCAAATTTACAAGAGCGCCTGGCCGAACTCACTTTTCGGCTGGACAACATGGAAACCCACGGCGATCCCGCGGGTTCACTGAACCTAAAAAGGTTGCAGTTGCGTGTCACTGAATTAGAGTCTAAGTTGCAGCTGGAGCTTACCACTCGAACCCGGCTGGAGGTACAGATTACCAGGCTGAAAGAGACAGTGGAGCGGTTGGAGAGCGAGCGCGAAACGGCACAGTGCAAAGAGAATGCAGCACAGGAACAAGTACGCAGGATGCAGCGGTCATTGCGTGAAGCTCGCGAGTCGATGGCTGAGAGGGAGTCTAAAGAATCTGCTGATGTTAACCGAAAACGAGCGCTTGAAAAACGGGCAGACCAAGCGGAGGCGGAAGTAACCACCGTCAAGGCTGATCTGGCACTGGCATTGCAGCGTATTGA
The DNA here is from genome assembly GCA_025469315.1 of Stegophylla sp. TES_Ste_2020. NCBI lineage: Eukaryota > Metazoa > Arthropoda > Insecta > Hemiptera > Aphididae > Stegophylla > Stegophylla sp. TES_Ste_2020. The sequence goes on along the minus strand of JAIPRM010001945.1, from coordinate 26,816 downwards.
TGACCTGCAGGCTGCTATGACAGGAGACTTGGACGACGATGACGATTATCAGTCAGACAGCGAGGACGAGGATGGTGATGGAGACAGTGATGATTCTGTCACCACTTTCCTAGCCAACCAAGGAACGAGAAATACTACGGTTCTGCAACAGCATAAAGTGAGTTTGAGTTTTTCTTTGGTATTTTAAAAACGATTATTATCTACTGTCCTTTACAGTTTTTAATTTATTTCAAAATGAATTAAGTATTTTATTTTGAAAATAATTTTTTGGATTAAGTTAGTTTCCGAAATAGGTATTGATTATAAGTTATTAATTTATAATATAACATTTTCTAGGTTTATTTATTATATTATTTTATACAGATGGCAACACAATAGATACAATGTAGATTAGGGATTCTTGGAGATTTTTCATACCCATTATTAACTGATGGCATCAGTCCTATCCATCACAATGTCACAATTTAAAGCGTGCTAAACTAGATCTGCATAACAATTGAATATAATTTATTAGCCAGTCATTATAAAGTTGTTAATGTTATAAATTTCCTAAATAAATACCATTGAAATTTAAATGTATAAAAATATTTATTATTATTACTTGTTTATTTATGGAACTTAATTATTTTTGTTGCAGAATGCGGAGACAAATGATTGATGATTAGTTAATTTACTGAAGATTTTGCACCAAAGTATTATTTAAATACAATTTTATTTAAAATTGTATGTAAAACAGTTATTTATGTTATTTGTGTGTTATACAAGATGTGTCTAGAAGATTTGACATGTTTACATGTAAATATATACATGTTTACATATAAATGTAAAAATGTCAAAATTTCCAGACATACCTTATATATTTAGTATAATTATTATTGTTTATAATTAATTACCCTATAATACAATTGTGATTTGTGTCCCTCTAGCTCTCTATTATATTTATTCCATTTCCCAGTGTCTTCCATTAAACGGAGGGGCAAATGCACTTACGAACAAACCTTATTTATTTGTTAAAACCGTCCATTGACACAAAAGTTTTTTTTTGTTTCATTTTCGTATTTGTAATTTTTTGTACTGAATTTATGAAATTTGTATTGTATAATGTAATAAAATGTTATCACTCTTTTTTCTTAGTGAAATGTACATTTAAATAATCTCAAAAATCATAGACTATCAGATTATGTTTCCATAAATATGGAAGTTTAAATAAGTATGATTTTCTAAGAAAATATCATATTTATATCCATCTATATTATTATTTATAAATTCTTTATTTGCTGTAGACAGCATCAGATAAACAGAAACAGTAAAGTAATATAAATTTCTGAAGGCAGTAGATAGATATATACTAAAATATTTTCTTCCCTTTTTTAATAAAGGCACATTAAAATGTTATTTCTTTAAATTCAGGTTAAATAGACAATTCGAAGCATTTTTAATTTAATATTTTATAAATACCATTAAATTCTTTCCATTATCTACGTTGTAGAATACCAGTAAACATTAATATTCAGTTCTTTATGTTTTCAGTTGATTTTTTTATAGGCAATAAACATTTACCTCGATTTTCATTGTGTGAATTTTATGAAATTTTTTTTACGACTGTCCTTCAGATAATAAAGAAATTTATTTCCATCTTCTAAACTAGATTTAATTAGTAATTACATAGAACAAACTTTGGTTTATTACTATAACGTTTTCTTTTCAATAGGGCTCCGAGTAACAACCATGTGAGAACTCTATTCGAGTCATGGAATATATAAAATTAAATAAATAAATGAAGAATCTAGAAAAGCTGCCAGTTATCAACAAATATGAGACGATTCATTGTTGTACTATTGATGAGATTATGTGTTCTTCATTATTAATATTTTGCAAGATATTTGTGTAAATATTCAAACATTTCAGTTAAAAGGATTTTTTTTCAAAACTATTTGAAGACATCAATGTTATTTTAATTGTATAAAGTAAAAAAAAAAAAAAAAAAACAAATGTTACCTATTTAAAATATAATAAATTGTTATTTTAAAATTGTTAACTAAATAACCATTATACAATTTTATAAAATATTTCTCCGGAAATTTCAATATCTGTAAAATGTAGGTATGATGAGTAAAATTTGTTTTCTTTGTTCAGTTTTTAGTTTATCTTAGTAAGCAAAAGATGAATCGACTAATCACATTGTGTTTAGTCTAAAAATCATACTGAAATCGAAATAAATGAAGAACTGTCACAGACACATTCATGTAAAATTCAATAAAAATTAAATTTCAATTTTATACCTACTTTGTGAAACAATTTTTCATAAACATTAAAATTTTTATAAATTACATAATGGCAAATTCTCAAGACTGAGGTTTTTTAGCTCTGAAAATTACTGAAATGCACACTGTATTAATTACTTTCTCAGCAGTACTGTCTTAGGTTACACATGTCTCCTGCACAATTGTATTAAATGTTTATATTTATTATCACATCTTAACACAGATGTAGATATTCAGTATTCAGTAGTAACATACACTGCAATAACTCTTTATGCACGTTACTCTGAATGATTTCATACATCATGAATGAATTTATACCAAATTGAAATATTATTCTTTACTGCAGTCTTAGGATCTTACACTTAGGGTAAACATAAAATGTATTTATTATTATTATTATTATTAAGTATTATTATTTAATTAAAAAAAAAAAAAATTTAAGTAAAGGAAAGTAAGGTAAAGTAAAATATAAACAAGAAGGCCGGACAGACTTAACACCATGGATATCTTTTGCTCCTCGGGTCAGATACTCTTGAAAGATGTGATTATTTTAAAGAAACAATAAATCAATTCTTCAATAAGACGAATCCGAACGAAAGAAGTTAATAATATAAAGAACAATAATAGTCGTCATTTTTAACACAACAGTATCTGACCCAAAAAGCGAAGAATATTTGTGGTGCGAAGTATGTCCGGCTTTCTTCTCTATACTTTACTTTACTTTTCTTTTCTTTACATTTTTTTATCTGATAAGTAAAAGGAAAACAATTTAGAAAAATGTTCAAAATTTTTTTCTCCAAAATGTTTCTATCATTATTGACTATATATGTTTAATTTTTCATAAAGTTTGAATCAAAAAATTCTGAGTCTTTTTTTGTCAAATTTTGGGTAGTTTTTTTCAAAAAAAAAAAAAAAATGAATTGAGAAATTCAAAAAATTACTTCTTTGAAGTGTCAACTAGAAGGAAATCAAGTTTCAAAAAGTTGCTGATCGAGACTTTTGGACAAATAGATCTGTATGATAAAGTGTTTACAGAAAAAAAATAACAAACATTGTAAAAACACTAGCTTCTTCACTTCCGTTCAGAATCTAAAACTATAAGTTAATTTTAAAAACAGAAACACAGATAAAGAAATAATATTTCTTAAATTTGGTATGTTAAGCATTATTATTTATTTTATTGTGATTTCCTTTGAGCCACGAGACCCTGGGCAACTGTTCTATTTACCATATTCTCAGAACATTATTTCTTAGGCATCAAGGAAAAAATTATTTTGTAAAATTAAATGTTCTTACCAATGCTCTATATAATTTAAATAACCAGATTTTGGATTTAATATAATAATGGTTTTAAGTTTAAACTCTACCAAACCTGATACAGTAGAAACCATTTATAATGACATTCAAGGGACCACTCAAAATAGGTCATAATAACTGATAGTATATCAAAAAAAATAAAAAAAAAAAAATAAAAATTTGATGATAAATTTATATGAGCATTATATATTATGTATAGTAAATGTATTCAATTTTTATTACAATATCATGAGCAAAATACATACAATATATAGTATAATTATTCAGTTTATTATTATTATTTGTTTAGTTTTTTGAAAAACATAAAATTTATGTATTAAAATAATCTATTATTTTAGTTTGTAAATATTTTGTAGTTACATTAGTTTCGATAAATGCAATATGTATGATAAATGATATCGATAAAGTATTTTTCTAAAATAATCAAAAATTATCGTCATGACCCGGTCATTAAACCTGGATTGTCATTATAACTGGTGTCATAATAAACAATTTCTACTGTATTTGTTATAGATATTGTAGTATATTTACCACGAATCATCTTAGTTTGTGATATTTACTTAATTATTAATTAAAAGTTATCTGTTTTAAAGCTGTTTAGCGATTACGACCAGCACTGATTATTTTGTTACAGTTACAATAGTATAATATGGCTAGTCATCGAATACTTATATTTATTTATTTATTTATTAACGGCAGTTCACTTTGAATGCTATATAAGTAAATAACACGTTATAAATTTAAATAACCATAGATAAAATAATAATAGCTATACATAATGATAAAAGTAATAATTAATGTTAAATAAAACACTAACTTACAAAGTAATTAAAAAAATATATATATATATATATATTGAACTAGAAAAGTGTAAGCTTATCATTGGCTCATTTTTTATGTAATTACTTTTAAATTGGCGAAAACGAAAAGACATAGGTGTATGGATTTGTGGAATTTAAAAGTTTATAAGAGGTAAAATAACTGGAGAGTCCATAAAATTAGATAACAGACCACTTAAAAAGGTCTTGCCTAATATTTGTTAAACTAAAGAGTAGGTCAAGAATCTTTGTGAATGGAGTGTTATCATGAGGGGGACATCGAATGCCTAAAATAAAACTTGCATCCCTCAAGAATTTGCATTGGACTCTTTCAAGTTGAATAGAACAATTTGAAATATGCTAGTTCCAAATTAGTGAGCTGTACTCTAAATTAGGTCTCATTAGGGCACAGTACAACGTGTCAACTATGTTTTTTATGGGAAATTCTTTAGCCAATAACAAATTCAAGAATTTTCAAAGCTTTACAGCATATCATATCAATATGAGAGTTGGGTTTCATCAATTAGCTGAATTTAAAACCGAGGTCAATGACATAAGTATCTGATAGCAGAAATATGGAACTCATCAGATTATAAAAATACTCTATTGGAGATCCTTTTCTATTGAATGTCATAACCAGAGCTCAGAACTTTATGTACTAAAAAACAATGAAATATGTGCATACATATGCACTAAAAGAAACTCAAATATGCAGTATAATATGCAACTATTTTTATTGTAAATATGTATTTAAAAGTATGATAATAAAAAAAAAATTATTTTTTATTTAGTACAAGTTATGAATATATTTATAATATAAATAATAAATTTTGAATGAATGATTGTGAAAAAACTAATTTTTTAATTAGATACAAATCCTTTACGTATTTTTTTTCCTCTTAGTATAAATAAATATATTTTCATTCATGAAAATTTTTAAATTAAATAAAACCGGACCAATTTAAACAAAACTGAAATTAATACTAGGTAAAATATAATTAATAATATAGACAAAATGATAGTGTGCAGTGGTTTTAAATTTTTAAATTGTTTAATTTGTGTATTTCAACTGTTGAAAATTTGTTTATTTTTTATAATTTATTAAAAATAAATCAATAATTATATAATTCACGTAAAATATGCAAAATTATATAAATTTAGTAAAATATGCAACATAAATTTTTGTATTTCAATAGCATACTATGAAACAAATTTGTATCAAATCAGATTTTGAATATGCAGCTTCCCAAGAAATATGCAGTTGCATAAAGTTCCGAGGTCTGGTCATAAATTTGTATTTTGAATCTAAACTACACTTATATACATTAGGTAAAATCAAATCTTTGTTCTAATTAAACCTACTATTTAAATCATTTAAAGAGGAAAATTTAGGAATTTATAGAATAACTAGTCACTATACATAATAATTTATGATATATATTAACGCTAACATATAAACAAGTATTAATTTATATCATAATAATTATGGATAGATTTTAGGTATAATTGTGATTTATGCCTTTATAATATACATGGTCATCGCTTTTAAACAAAATTTTCCCAAAAAATTATGATTCATATATGAGAAATATTTTTTGCTAAGCTACAAAATTGTAATATGTTAGGAATATTGTATCGAAAATCCTTACAACACTGAATCATGAAGTTTTGTAATACCATAAAAATATGAAATCAGTGAGTAGCAGTGAAAAATCGGGCAGAATGTATAATGAAAAATTTATTAGAGTATAAAATAAAAACAAACACTTATATATTATAATTGAATGACTTAATGGATATATTTATAATGTAGGTAGGTACCCAAAACATTAAATCGGCGCACTTTGTGCTTCTTAATTGTGGCCAATATAAGGTGGAAATTTAAACAGTAATAATTCTGTGTAGAAGCCATCAACATGCGAAGTTTTAAATGTAGCAAAAAGTTCTCATCAGTCTTCTTGTTGTCTCGTTTCTATAAAACTCTTGAGTCTAACCATTGTTGATGCCCATGAATTGTTGTGTTCAACCTGAAAATACAAAACAGTCATTGAAAATAACAAAATTGTTTACTGCTCTGGACAGATGTGAAATTACCCGTCCTCTTAACCATTTGGATAGTCCACTGAGATTTTTGGCCTGCAGATATCTGCTGTCCACCAAGAAGATGGCACCCCAATCGTTCCTGTGCCTAATACAGCGGCCGAGTGCCTGGTTCAACGCTCTGTACGCCTGTATCTGATACCATTCCCAGCCAGGCAGAAGTCCTTTGCTTTGATGGTGTTTGTCATTGTAAGCTTTCTTGTGGGTCACCGTCACTTCCTTGAAATTTGGGAATGGAATGCCGACCTGGAGAATAACAATAAAAAAAAAAAAATAATAATAAATTTGGTACACTTACTGAATTTGATTAAAATCAATCCTTTCTCCTCTTTAGTCGATCGAGCACCAATGTTACGCGTGATCTATACCAACGGGTTTTCATTCTTACATGTGATTACTGCATTATATTTCTTATATAATATGCACGAGTGCATGATACTGATGTCGTATGCGATCTACATGTAGGTCAATAGTATTATAAGTTATCTATCATTGGTATAACTAGATCCCGATATTAAGGGGGGCTAAAGCCCCAGGTATTTTTGTCAGAGTAATACACAAGTATAATCAGAAGAAAATTTAAGATGCGGCAAAATTATTAAAATTAAGTATAACACGGTTGATAACAGTTTTGTTAAAAATTTTAACTTATCATCGGATGATAATTTATTTATTTGAATTAAGTAAAATATTTAATTATTTGTTTGCAATCAGATTATTTTAAAACAGAAAATTAGATTTTAGACTCAATAACATGTTGATACTAAGTTAATGAATTGAGAATGATGAGCGAGGAGAACCCTGATGTATACAATTTTTAAGATTATAAATAAATACTTTTATTATCAATGATTGAATGAAAATATAATTTTGTAGTACTTAGGTACTAGGTATTAATGAGATGCCCAATCATACGTTATATTATGGAATCATCAACATGTGTGATTTACTGATCAATTATTATCAGTGAAGAACTGTAGAAATATCTACTTAATTTGTAGTGTTGGGTCTTTTATAATGAGTTGTTTGTAGTAATCACAAATAATAATAATAATAATAAATTGTAGATCACTTATAATACAGTGGCTGCTTACGACCAGTATCAAAGACTATTTTTAAAAACTCTGGGGGGCTTTGAACGGTTTTGGGGGGTGAATAGCCATCCACAGTTTAACCATTTAAACTACATCTATAAAATTTTATTCACATATTGATCACAAACTTATATTATAATAAATTAGATTTAAGATGTTTATACATTATATATATACCAAATACCATACTTGAATAATTTAAAAATATGTTGTTACTAATTCGGAGAGAAATATATATTTATAAATTAAAAAGAAAATATTAATCAGAGTTGGAACTTATAGAATTATGATAGTTTGTTTTCAATTTTCATCTGTGTATCTGTTAGTATTTCATGAATCTAATAGAAATGAAATCCTATTTAAAAAAATTAATTCATGTTGTGAAAAAAAAAAATACTTTATACTCTTATCAGATTAGAGGATAATTGGGTAAATAATAGTTTTTGTATTGAAAATTGTTTAATATGTGCTTAAATTCAGAAAAAAACTAAAATATGCACTAATAATTATTATTAATTAAAAATCAGAAAATAAGTGAAATAAAATGTTGATGTTTTGAGTGCAGTGATCATGAAGTGATTTGTTTCTAAGAATGCACAAACTAAAAAAAAACAAGCAAAATCATAAACGTCCTAGCCCTAATTACTGCCTCTTACATGGACAGGACAACGGTGCCCGATCGACGACAGCGGGTCGACAAAGATCGACAAGTGTTCTCCATTACTCACGGCTACTACCGCCCGGGCGTTGTTGTCGGAAAAGTCCAGGCCTTCACTGATCTTGCCGCGGTACACGGCCAGGAACAGCGCGCCGGACTGGCCGCCGACGTAGCCGTTGCTACTACGTCCGGTGCGGGTCGCGTTCGAATCAGATCTGACGGCCCGGGCCACGGCCTCGTAGTACTTGCCCATCAGCTTTTCAAGTTGATCGCCACGACGCGGCTCGCACATCACCGCTTTGACGCGCATGAGGTCGCGCAACAGGCCGGTCTCCTGCCACCGCGCGTACAGCTTGTCCATGAGCATGTACGACGGCATGAAGCACAGCACGCCGTACGGCACCGTCTGGCACACGTCCAACAGCACGCGGCCCATTTCGTCCTGGAACCCGTACGTGTTGGTGTTGTGGTACTGGCCGTTCAGATCGATGTCCGCCGGGCCGCGGGCCACCGACGTCACCCAGCACTGGCCCGGCTTGATCACGTGGTTGGCCTCGAGCGCGATCGGGAACTGCGTGCCCAGTTCCGACTGGAATGACGTCATTGGCGACAACGTGCCCGACGTGAGCACTATGCACCGGGCCGTCGACTTGAGCTCGTGGAACACGGCCGCCGGGTTCAGGCACAGGAAACTGAGCGTGTTGTTCCACACGGGCCGCGTGGTGTCCTTATACGACTGCGCGCCGTCGATCCACCCGTCTATGGTGACCGCGGTTTCCTGTGCGGGGGGGGGGCGGGACGAAGAGTACAACAGAATTAATATACACAAAATATATTATAATAACGATGAAAATATTATACTCTGGGTGGTGAAAATAATTTGTTTTTGTAAGAATTTCTACTAATCTTTTCTTACTAAAATTAGTTTTGATGAAGAGTGTTTGATAAAATTTCAAATTATTCAAGTGATAAACTAAAAGAAAATCTGATTTCGAACACAATATATAGATATGTCAAACCGACACGCTCAAAAAAAATTCTTTTTACAAATATTCGTTAAATTTTGTATACACTCGAATCGTTATGGAAAAAATAAAAATAAAAATTAATACTTACAGCTTGGTCTCCATGTTCAAATTGCTTTAAACGCATCAATTTCTCTAGGGATACATGGTAATCGTTTTTATATATTTCGTCGAAAAATAACGAAAAGACTGTGCAAATCGACGTCAACATATTTTTCGTCGCATTGGTTATAGTGGAATCAATCGAAGCGTCACCGAATGCCATATTGATTTCTGCTAACTCGCTTTGGATAATATTATTTTCTTCCGGCTTGGTTTCATCGGTTTCCTTTATTTCCCCAGTTTTCTCTTCAGACATGTCTTCTAAAGCTACATTGCAATATTCCTATGAAAAAATTCGGAAAAACAAACTTATTTAAACTGAAAAATAGCGAAAAATAATAATCTAACGCTGCGGCGTATTTGCGGGAGGATTTAACTTTATTTTATTTAATAACTAAGATAGAAAATGGTGTTTTAGAATAATTTTTTATAAAAATAAAGAATATTTAATACACTTATGACGATATCTACGATCAAATTTTATTAAATTTGTTCAATAAATATTAATAATTTTATGAAACATGATTAGTAAATTGTAACTCATTACTTCATCGCTATTAAAATTTAACTTGTAATTTGTTTTATAAAAATATTATACTAATGCGATTTAATATGTGTTTCTAAAAAAATTTAAGTTAAACGACCCCCCACCCTCCTTTATAAAATCATAAATACGCCACCGCGTTAACAGCCTCAGTTTTATCAGTGCACATATTAATGCATGCACACCTTGAATTTTTCGAAAGCCTTCAAACCGATACCGAACTCCTCGAAACTGGCTATGGTGTATGAGCCGGACCACGAAATAACACCGCGGTTATAGTCGTCATACGATTTGATTTCGTTCGACTTTTCATCTATCCACTTTGACAAGTCGGACATGTGTCGGGCCTAAAAATAAAAGATTATAACATAACTGTATAAAGAGTGATTTTTTAAGCGTGCCCACCCCTTTTTTGACCTTAAAAATGGAAAAATTTGGATTTTTTTTTCGAAATGTTCAAATTACTATAAAAACTGTGTTTTCAATAATTAATTTTTTCATGTCCTGTAGTGATACAAACCTTTTTTTTTCAAATTGAAACTCCCTCCCCCTTATGGAATTTTATCCGGGTAATTTTTCTGATGAATTGAAATCAAAATTTGAACGAATTTTTTTTTTTGAATTATTCAAATTTAAGTATTAAGGATAATATTTTCTTGGACACATATTTTAATTATCAACGTATTACGTAATTATTATGAAACTATGATTTTACCAGCTAACACAACATTGGAAGACAAGAACAACTCATATAAGTTTAGATTTCAATGCATCGAAATTCACAGGAAAATGACAGAATTCAATTCTGTAGTTAAAATAGAGGAGAGGGTGCCATTTGAAAAAAAGTTTGTGTCACCACAGAACATCCTTAAGGTGACATGGTAAAAAAAGGTTATGGAAAACATAATTTTTATAGTGACTTGAATATCCCGAAAAAAAAAATCAAAAGTTTTGTATTTTTACGGGCAAAAAATTAGGTGGACACGCTTAAATAAGGCCGGACAGACTTTGCACCATGGATATAGTTCGTTTTTTGGGTAGGACATTTTTGGTGTGTATTTAGTTTTCAAGAAATAGTTAATCATATCTTCAATAAAACGATTCTAAGCAGAGGTTCAGTTATTATCAATAACCACGTAACTAATTACTATACGTTACCATTGTTATCATGGTTGCCATGGGTACCATTATAGTTGCCATGGTTACCATGATTGCTATGGTTTCAGGGTAGGGTAGGGGTGGTAAGGTTTCAGGGTTTTGGGTCCAGGGGGGTTGAGATCCAGAGCTCGTGGTTGGTTTTGGGGGGGTTGATGTCGAGGTTGGCTCGGGGGAGGGGGTTAGAGTCAAAGTCCAACAATGGCGACAAGAGTGATCCCTTTGAAATAATGCGAATTTTGAGAAATGCTAAGTATAAAATAACATTTAGAGCCGAAAATTAATATAAAAAAAGAGAGATCGAGGTTTTTGGATTAGTATTTTTATACGCAAAAGTGTTTACAGAACAGGATAAAAAAATAAACAACATTGTAAATTCATAAGCTTCTTCGCTCCGCCCAGAATCTAAAAATCACCTTGTATATAATGACTAGTACTGCATCTACTGAGAGGTATGGTTGTTTTATATTCGGTAAAGTTGGCCTTTATACGACTTAGATATTTTTGTTGGTGAAGAACATATGAGTCAAAAAGAGTAAATTTAACTCTAAATTATAATAATATAATTAATAAAGGTAATTCAAATATATTATATAAAATATGTGTATATATTATATATAAGTATACACAGGATTTGAAACACTATCCAAATAGTTGGTTAAATTATTTAAAAAGTAATCTCAAATTTATATCTAGGTACAAATATTTAAATATAATTACTCAAATACAAATTTTACACTAAGTGCAGTTTCATTAACTCACCAGAGCAGCATACGCGACAGAGTTGACCCCATACTTGGACACTTTTTCGCAGTCCATTTTGGCCAAATTTAAATTTGTCTGGTCCACTTTCAAACTTGCAGCATCGCGACACTGGTCCTCGATGTTATGAGCTTCATCGACTATAATCACGTGGCCTCGTAATTTCATGTTCATCTTAAATTTTTTTTAAAAATTGGTCGAGTTATGATATTATAATAAAAAACATTAAAACAGAACGAAAATCAAATTGGTATTCCATTCCCTCACTCATCACTTAGATCCTGATTTTTCCTAATATTTTACTCTCAATAAATAGTTATTGAATTTATATTTATTCAGTTCACTAAACTTGCATGTAATGTAGATACATAATTAAAGAAGACACATTTTTTTAAGAATCTAGTAACATGAGTCGACGTAACATTTGCCCTACTCAGATTGTAGATATACTTTAATAGAGTGACTAAATAATAAATACGTTTATAGTAAAATAAGGTCAAGTATCAGTGTATATTTATTTATTATATTTAATTCATATACACCTAAATAAAGTATTAAATGGCGAAAACGTACCGTGCTTCTGATTACTGGATCGATGATATAATTGTAGGGACAAAAAACAATGTCAGCAGTTTTGAGCAGCAACCGCGTTCCGTAATATGGACACGAATTTTTCTTTATACCTAAACTTACAATGTCTTCGATATCCCAAACAGATGGTACGTCAAATCTGTCTAGTTGAGTATAAGACCCTATTTTCACACCACCGTTATCATAAAAACTACATCTTTCGGTAGGCCTCTTCAACTTCAGTGCATTTCTTCGTCTCTGCAAACATTAAACTATTATTCGGAAATCGCCAAAAATGGAAATATTTAACTGTTATTCTAACAATTAACGAAAATTTTAATATAAAAATTCGTTCTAGTTCGCGGATTATTTTTATCTTAAGCATTTTAAAACTAAATTATTTCTTAAATCGGTACACCATTCAGTAAAAATAAATTTTTTTCATTTTTAAACATTTTTACACACGCGAAAGATAAAAAACTAATTCATTTTCACATTTCATAATTTACTGTAATTGTCAGGTTTCCAAAATAACAAAATAATGTTTACAAATGAAGCATTACAGTTTGATGATTATCTTTTAAAATTTATGTAATGATTAAACCAGACTATAACATAGTCACTGAATTTACTTACAAATGTTGGTATGGAATTTTATTCATCCGACCTTTAAACAGTATAGATTCTGAATGAAGTGAAGAAGCTAGTGTTTTTACAATGATGTTTATTATTTTTTTTTTCTTTTTTTTTTTCTGTGTACAACTTTTCGTATAGAAATACTTATTCAAAAGTTTCGATCAATAACTTTTTGAAACCGGATTTGCCTCTAGATTGTACTTTAGAGAGGGCATTTTTTGAATTTCTCAATTCTTCAATTTTTTTTTTGGAAAAAACTACCCAAAATTTGACAAAAACGACTCTGAAACCATCATTTTTTGATCCAAATTTTATGAAAATTTAAACATAGATAGAAAATCCTATAAAAAAGATTTTGGAGCAAGAAAATTTTGAAAATGTGAAAAAAAATGTTGGACATTTTTTGAATTTTTTTTTTTTTTTTTATTAACTTCCTTCGTTCAGAATCATTTTACTGAAGAAATGATTTATCG